>JAOZJS010000580.1:0-26556 GCA_025882695.1 Amerodectes protonotaria | reverse complement strand
GGAAGTGCGCCATGCGTTCTCGAAGTTCGGCGGCAACATGGGCACCTACGGCTCCGTCGCGTTCATGTTCGATCACGTCGGCCAGTTCCTGTTCGCGCCGGGCACGCCCGAAGACGCGCTCATGGAAGCCGCGCTCGAAGCGGGCGCCGACGACGTCTCCACCAACGAAGACGGCAGCATCGAAGTGCTGTGCGACTGGCAGGCGTTCTCGCAAGTCAAGGACGCGCTCGAAGCCGCGGGCTTCAAGGCCGAGCTCGCCGAAGTCACGATGAAGCCGCAGAACGAAGTCGAATTCGCGGGCGACGACGCCGTGAAGATGCAGAAGCTGCTCGACGCGCTCGAAGACCTCGACGACGTGCAAGAGGTCTATACCAACGCCGTCATCGACGAAGCGTAAAAGTCTGCATGACGCCCGCGCGCCCGATCCGATCGAACGCGCAGGCAACGGGCGGCCGCGCGCCTATCGCGCGCCCCGCCCGACCCATTTTCTAGCTTGCGGGGAACTCCATGAAACTACTCGTCGTCGGCTCCGGCGGTCGCGAACACGCGCTCGCCTGGAAACTCGCCCAGTCGCCCCGAGTCCAGTGCGTCTACGTCGCGCCGGGCAACGGCGGCACGGCCCAGGATCCGCGCCTCAAGAACGTCGATTTCACGTCGCTCGAAGCGCTCGCCGATTTCGCCGAAGCCGAGCAGGTCGCATTCACGCTGGTCGGCCCCGAAACGCCGCTCGCGGGCGGCATCGTCAACCTGTTCCGCGCCCGCGGCCTGAAGATCTTCGGGCCGACCAAGGAAGCCGCGCAGCTCGAAAGCTCGAAGGACTTCGCGAAGGCGTTCATGAAACGCCACAACATCCCGACGGCCGACTACGAGACGTTCTCGGACGCCGCCGCCGCGCACGCGTACCTCGACAGCAAGGGCGCGCCGATCGTGGTCAAGGCCGACGGCCTCGCCGCGGGCAAGGGCGTGGTCGTGGCGACGACGCTCGAAGAAGCGCACGCCGCGGTCGACACCATGCTGTCCGACAACAAGTTCGGCGATGCCGGCGCGCGCGTCGTGATCGAGGACTTCCTCGACGGCGAGGAAGCGAGCTTCATCGTCATGGTGGACGGCAAGCACGCGCTCGCGCTCGCGTCGAGCCAGGACCACAAGCGCCTGCTCGACGGCGACCGCGGCCCCAACACGGGCGGCATGGGCGCCTACTCGCCCGCGCCGATCGTCACGCCGCAGATGCATGCGCGCGTGATGCGCGAGATCATCATGCCGACCGTACGCGGCATGGAAGCGGACGGCATCCGCTTCACGGGCTTTCTGTACGCGGGCCTCATGATCGACAAGGCCGGCAATCCGCGCACGCTGGAATTCAACTGCCGCATGGGCGATCCCGAGACGCAGCCGATCATGGCGCGCCTCAAGAGCGACTTCTCGAAGGTCGTCGAACAGGCGATCGCGGGCGGCCTCGATACCGTCGAGCTCGAATGGGACCGCCGCACCGCGCTCGGCGTCGTGCTGGCCGCCGCAGGCTACCCCGACGATCCGCGCAAGGGCGACCGCATCACGGGCATCCCGGCCGAGACCGAACAAGCCGTCACGTTCCACGCGGGCACCACGCTCGACGGCGACAAGCTGCTGACCTCGGGCGGCCGCGTGCTGTGCACGGTCGGCCTCGCCGATTCGGTGCGCGGCGCGCAGCAAGCCGCCTACGAAACGATCAATCAGATCAATTTCGAGGGCATGCAGTACCGCCGCGACATCGGCCACCGCGCGCTGAACCGCAAGCCGGCGGCCTGACGCACGCTCGACCGCGAACATCGGACGCGGGGGCGGCCCGTGTCCGATATCGCCCGCTTCGCTAAAATACGAGCAGATACACCCCACTATTACCAAGCCGCCTCAAGCCCCACATGAGCGATTCGACCCACGACGTCAATCTCGTCCGCACCTACCTGCGGGATCTGCAAACGCGCATCGCCGACGCGCTCGGCGCATTCGACGGCAAGGCGCTGATCACCGACACCTGGCAGCGCGCGCCCGGCGAGCGCCTGCGCGGCGGCGGCTGCACGCGCATGCTCGAGAACGGCAACTTCTTCGAGCGCGCGGGCATCGGTTTTTCCGACGTCGCGGGCGACACCCTGCCCCCGTCCGCCACGCATGCGCGCCCGCAGTTGGCCGGGCGCGGCTTCGAGGCGATGGGCGTATCGCTCGTGCTGCATCCGCGCAATCCGCACTGCCCGACCGTGCACATGAACGTGCGCATACTGAGCGCGCAGCGCGAGGGCGAGGAGCCTGTGTTCTGGTTCGGCGGCGGCATGGATCTGACGCCGACCTACGGCTACGAGGAAGACGCGCGCCATTTCCACGAGGTGTGCCGCGCCGCGCTCGAACCGTTTGGCGCCGGCCTCTACCCGCGCTTCAAACAATGGTGCGACGAATACTTCTGGCTCAAGCACCGCCACGAAACGCGCGGCGTGGGCGGCATCTTCTTCGACGATTTCGCCGAACTCGGTTTCGACCGCTCGTTCGAAATGCTCAAGAGCGTCGGGGATGCGTTCCTGACCGCCTACCTGCCGATCCTCGAACGCCGCCGCGACACGCCGTACGGCGCAGCCGAGCGCTCGTTCCAGGCCTACCGGCGCGGCCGCTACGTCGAGTTCAACCTCGTGCACGACCGCGGCACGCTGTTCGGCCTGCAATCGGGCGGCCGCACCGAGTCGATTCTGATGTCGATGCCGCCCGGCGCCGAATGGCGGTACGATTGGCGGCCGGAACCCGGTTCGCCCGAGGCGCGCCTGTACAGCGACTTCCTCGTGCCGCGCGACTGGGTATGACGCCCGCCACGCCGCACCGTTTATCGCGAAAGGACCTGTTCTGACTCCTAGCACTGCCCCACTGCCGCGCCGCATCGGCATCCTGGGCGGCACCTTCGATCCGATCCACGACGGCCATCTGGCGCTCGCGCGCCGCTTCGCCGCCGTGCTCGATCTGACCGACGTCGTGCTGCTGCCGGCCGGCCAGCCGTATCAGAAGCACGGCGTTTCGGCCCCCGAGCATCGCCTCGCGATGACACGCGCTGCCGCGGGCGCCCTGCAGCTGCCGGGCGTAACCGTCACGGTCGCGACCGACGAAATCGAGCACGCGGGCCCGACCTATACCGTCGAGACCTTGGCGCGCTGGCGCGCGCGCGTCGGCCCCGACGCGTCGCTCGCGCTGCTGATCGGCGCCGACCAGCTGCAGCGGCTCGACACGTGGCACGACTGGCGCCAGCTGTTCGATTACGCGCACGTATGCGCGGCGAGCCGCCCGGGCTTCTCGCTCGCGGCCGTCCCGCCCGACGTGACGCGAGAAATCGTCCAGCGCGAAGCCCCGCCGGCCGTGCTGCAAGCCACGCCGGCCGGCCATCTGCTGATCGACACCCAACTCGACTTCGACGTCGCCGCGACCGATATCCGCGCCGATCTGCGCGATTGCCTCGCGCGGCACGCACAAATGCCCGACGCGGCTGCCGAGCACGTGCCCGAAGCCGTTTGGGCCTATATACTCCAACATCGCCTCTACCATTCCTGACCATGGACATTCGCAAACTGCAACGCGTGATCGTCGACGCGCTCGAAGACGTCAAAGCCCAAGACATCAACGTATTCAACACCAGCGAGCTGACCGAGCTGTTCGATCGCGTGATCGTCGCCTCGGGCACCTCGAACCGCCAAACCAAGGCCCTCGCCTCCAGCGTGATCGAGAAGGTCAAGGAAGCCGGCGGCGAAATCATCAGCTGCGAAGGCGAAGACACCGGTGAATGGGTGCTCGTCGATTGCGGCGATGCAGTCGTCCACATCATGCAGCCGGCCCTGCGCCAGTACTACCGCCTCGAGGAAATCTGGGGCGGCAAGCCCGTGCGCATCAAGCTCGCCAAAGCGGGCGGCTTCGGCGGCGCGCAAGCGAGCGAGCCGCTCGACGACGAGGACGACGAAGCCGACGCCCCCGCCGCCAAACCGGCCGCGAAGAAAGCGGCCCGCAAGACGCCCGCGCGCGGCTGAGCCGGGGCCGCACGGCCATGAAGCTGCACATCCTCGCAGTCGGGCACAAGATGCCCGACTGGATCTCGACCGGTTTCGACGAATACGCGAAGCGCATGCCGCCCGAACTGCGCATCGAGCTGCGTGAAATCAAGCCCGAGCTGCGCTCGGGCGGACGCAGCGCCGAGAGCGTGATGGCCGCCGAGCGCGTGAGGCTCGAAGCCGCGCTGCCGAAAGGCCCGCGCGTGATCGCGCTCGACGAGCGCGGGCGCGACTGGACCACCATGCAACTCGCCCAAGCGCTGCCGGCCTGGCAACAGGACGGCCGCGACGTGGCGTTCGTGATCGGCGGGGCCGACGGCCTCGATCCCGCATTCAAGGCCCGTGCCGAGCTCCTGTTACGCATTTCCAGCCTGACGCTGCCGCACGGCATGGTGCGCGTGCTGCTCGCCGAACAGCTGTACCGGGCCTGGAGCATTACCCAGAACCATCCGTATCATCGCGCCTGAGCGATGGTGTGGCCAAACCGATAACGATAGCGCCACGACACTTTCGCCATGTCCGACACCCTTTACCCGTTCGTCTATCTCGCCTCGCAAAGCCCGCGCCGCCAGGAGCTGCTGCGCCAGCTCGGCATCCCGTTCGAACTGCTGCTGCCCGGGCCCCACGAGGACGCCGAGGCGCTCGAAGCCGAACTGCCCGGCGAGAGCCCGGCCGCATACGTGATGCGCGTGTGCGTCGCCAAGGCCGACGCGGCGCGCGCGCGCATGCTGCGCCGCAGTCTCCCGAGCGCGCCGATTCTGGTCGCCGACACCACCGTCACGATCGACGATGCGATCCTCGGCAAGCCGGCCGACGCCGGGCACGCGCTCGCGATGCTCGAACGCGTGGCCGGCCGCAGCCACGAGGTGCTGACCGCGCTCGCCGTGATCGACGCCCGCGGCACGCTGCTGCCGCCCGCGCTGTCGCGCTCCACGGTGCGCTTCAGCGCCGTGCCGCGCGCCGCGCTCGAACGCTACGTCGCGTCCGGCGAGCCGTTCGGCAAGGCCGGCGCCTACGCGATCCAGGGCCGCGCCGCCGAGTTCATCGAGGCGATCGAGGGTTCCCATTCGGGTATCATGGGTCTGCCCCTTTTTGAAACCGCGGCGCTGCTGCGCGCGGCTCGAGTCGCCTTCTGATGTCCATCATGAACGAAGAAATCCTGATCAACCTCACCCCGCAGGAAACGCGGGTCGCGCTGGTGCAGCAGGGCGCGGTACAGGAGCTTCATGTCGAGCGCACGCTGTCGCGCGGGCGCGTCGGCAATCTGTATCTCGGCAAGGTCGTGCGCGTGCTGCCGGGTATGCAGTCCGCGTTCGTCGACATCGGCCTGGAGCGCGCCGCGTTCCTGCACGTGGCCGACATCTGGATGCCGCGCCAGCCCGGCGACGTGCAGCAGCCGATCGAACGCACCGTGTTCGAGGGGCAGACGCTGATGGTGCAGGTGATCAAGGACCCGATCGGCACCAAGGGCGCGCGGCTGTCGACGCAGGTCAGCATTGCCGGGCGCATGCTCGTCTATCTGCCGCAGGAACCGCATATCGGCATCTCGCAGAAGATCGAGGACGAAGCCGAGCGCGACGCGATCCGCGCGCGCCTGACCGCCGTGATGCCGCCCGAGGAGAAAGGCGGCTACATCGTGCGCACGATCGCCGAGGAGGCGTCGAGCGAGGAGCTGGCCGCCGACGTCGCGTATCTGCGCAAGACCTGGAGCACGATCGTCGGCCTCGCGCAGTGCCTGCCGCCGACGAGCCTGCTGTACCAGGATCTCGATCTCGCGCAGCGCGTGCTGCGCGACTTCGCGAACGACGGCACCTCGCGGATCCAGGTCGATTCGCGCGAGACCTACCAGCGCCTCAACGAATTCGCCAAGGCGTTCACGCCCGCGGTGGCGCCGAAGCTGCACCACTACACGGGCGAGCGTCCCCTGTTCGATCTCTACAACATCGAGAGCGAGATCCAGCGCGCGCTGTCGCGGCGCGTCGATCTGAAGTCGGGCGGCTATCTGATGATCGACCAGACCGAGGCGATGACGACGATCGACGTCAATACCGGCGGCTACGTCGGCGCACGCAATTTCGACGATACGATCTTCCGCACCAACCTCGAGGCCGCGCACACGATCGCGCGCCAGCTGCGCCTGCGCAACCTCGGCGGCATCATCATCATCGATTTCATCGACATGGAGAACGCCGAGCACCGCGACGCCGTGCTCGCCGAACTCAAGAAGGCGCTGTCGCGCGACCGCACGCGCGTGACCGTGAACGGGTTCTCGCAGTTGGGGCTCGTGGAGATGACGCGCAAGCGCACGCGCGAATCGCTCGCGCACGTACTGTGCGAGCCGTGTCCGACGTGCCAGGGCAAAGGCCAGGTCAAGACCCCGCGTACGGTGTGCTACGACATCCTGCGCGAGATCCTGCGCGAGTCGCGCCAGTTCAATCCGCGCGAATTCCGCATCATCGCCTCGCAGGAGGTGATCGACCTGTTCCTCGACGAGGAATCGCAGCATCTGGCGATGCTGATCGACTTCATCGGGAAGCCGGTGTCGCTGCAGGTGGAGTCGAATTTGAGTCAGGAGCAGTACGACATTGTTTTGATGTAGTCCCGATCAATACGCCGACAGCTGGTTGCCGTCGATCCGCACACGATCGCCCGGGCGCAGGCTGCCCGGCGACTGCACGTCGAACGAGCGCGTCGAGCCGTCCCGCACCTGGACGTCGACGCGATAGCTGGCCGCCTGACCATTGTTCATGCCCATCTGCTGGCCGATCTGGTTGCCGGCGACGGCGCCGCCGAGCGCGCCGATAACGGTCGCCGCATCGCGGCCATGGCCGCGGCCGAACTGGTTGCCGAGCACCCCGCCGATCAGCGCGCCGACGACGGTGCCTGCGACGCCCGACGGACCGGTCGCATTATTGTCGATCGGCTGGATGTTCACGACGGTGCCGTACTGCGTATACGGCGCATACTGGCCGCTGCTCTGATTGTTATATCCATAGTACGGCTGCGTCTGGTTCGACGGGTAGGCAGGCTGCACGTATCCGGGTTGCGCATAGGCCGGCTGGGCATAGTCGGGCTGTGCGTAACCCTGCGTCGGGTATTGTCCCGGGTAGCCCGGCTGAGCGCCGGACGGGCCATACGGCGCGACGCAGGCGGTCAACGGAAGCGTCGCCACGGCAGCAAGCGTAGCGAACAGAACGGTTTTCGGGGTGAGCGTGTGCATTAGATTTATCCCTGACTCAGCATCGCGCTCGCGTCGAGAACCGACGCGAGGAGGCGATCCGAGTATAGGGAAAGCATGCACTCCGCGTCTAAGGTGCAGGGGTAACAACGTGTAAAGTCTGTTGCCGCGTAACCAGCATTTAGCGATGCGGCGTCCGCACAGATACACCCAACACGGCAGCGAATTGGCTTTGCGACAGACCAATCTTGTGACGCGTCTCGGCCGCAGGCGGAAGCGCCACCTTGGTCACCTTCGCTGCGCGGCGGCCCTTCATCTGACGCACCGATTCCAACAGGTCCGCCTGGAATTGCTCGAGTTCCTTGTCCACGATTGATTTCCTCCCGAAGCTGATTGAGAAACGATGCCGGTAGGTTGTCGAACTTCGACCTCGTGTAAGTGATGAGCAGCCAGATCTCGCCATCGTCGAGCACGTTGGAATAGATCACCCGGGCACCCCCGCGCTTACCCATACCTGGACGCGACCAGCGTTTTCAAGACAGCGCTCCCCGGATTTGATCACGCTAGCGCGACCAAATCGAGTCAACGCTAAGTTGCATCAAATGAATTGTAGAACTAAGTAACCAATCACCCGAAGCATGCAAGCTGCGCGTCTTGGCCTCTCAATTTATGTATATACAATACTATGTCGTTCCATAAATAGAGCGAGACATCATGCCTACCTCGAAAACCATCCCGAAGACTAGTGCAGAGATGCGCGCCGCCCGCGCGCACGGCGAAAGCCGCACCGACTGGGACCGCGTGCGCCGCAACGCGAACCGCGAACCCGGTGCCGCCGAAGAAAATCGCTGCATCGGGGAAACCATTACCCGCAAGCACGGCCGCCCCGTCGTCGGCGAGGCGAAAGCGGCGATCTCGCTGCGCGTCCCGGTATCGGTGCTCGAACACTGGAAGGCGAGCGGGCCGGGCTGGCAAACGCGCATGGTCGAAATGCTATCTCGCCACGCGCCGTGACCGGTGTCGCGCCACTGCATTCCAGCCGCGTGCCGTACTCCCTGGACATCCGGGCCACTGCGTCTTGATTTACCCCCCGAAATCCCTTACTTATTGAGCCTGCCGCTCGGTCCCTCTATCGGGAACCCGTCGCGGACGCCAGTTTGCAGAATCAGGGAAGAAATCATGCTGACGGAAGCTTGGAAAACCTTCAACGAAACGCGCCGAGAGCTGCAGCAATCGGTGTTCGACATGTTCAAGGGGCTGTCGCTGAGCCAGCGGCTCACGCAGGGCGTGCTGATGAGCGTGCACGCGGTCGCGAGCGCGGCCCTCGCCTACACGATCGCGCAGATCCTGAACACCGAGCAGCCCGTGTGGGCCGCGATCACCGCGATCCTCGTCACGCAGCACAGCTATTCGGACACGATGTCGCTCGCACGCGATCAGGTGCTCGGCGCGCTGGTCGGCGCCGTGCTCGGCTTCGCCGGCGTTGCGCTCGGCGGTTCGCACTATTTTCTGGCCTACGTCACGGCCGTGTTCGCCACGATCATGATCTGCTGGGCCATGAACGCAGGCAGCGCGGCACGCCTCGGCGGCGTAACCGCGACCATGGTGCTGCTGATCCCCGGTAACGGTTCGCTCTGGGACATTCCGCTCACGCGGCTCGGCGAGGTCGTCGTGGGCACGGCCTGCGCGGTCGGCGTCACGTGGGTCATGAACCGCATCGAGCAGCGCTACTTCGGCGTCTGAAGCCCGACGTCGATGTAACACCGCATCGCCCTTCCCTTACCCTCGCAACGCGTTCGCGAAAATCCGCGGCAGCTTCCAGACCGACGGCCGGTACTGGAAACGCGTGAGCAGCTTGCCGAGCACGTGCTGCCGGCGGTTCGTGATGAACCACGGCGGCCGCGGCAATAGCGAAAAGTTCAGCGACAACAGCCCGCGCGGAAACGGCCGCCACGGCGCATACACGACCGTGCGCTCGGTCTGTTCGAGCATGAAGGTGTTGTGGACGGTGCCGATGCCCGACTGCGGATGCGTAATGGTCGCGCCCGGGAAGCCGCCCCACGGGCATGAGTCGAGCAGAAACCCGAGCCCCGTCCACGCATTGACGGCAATCGTCCCGTAGCGCAGTTCGTGCAGCAACTCGTCGAAGCGCGCGCGCCCGATCTGCTTGATCGTGCGCGGATGAATCAGCACGTTCGCGCCGAGCGTTCCATACAAACGCTCGTTCGCGAACGCGATCGCGGCCTTCAGGTACGAATCGGCGTCAGCACCCGGCAGCGATTTGATCGTGAGCGCGGGGGCGAACACTTCGTTGCGCGCAAGCCAGTCGCCGTCGCCGCGGTCGAAATCGGCGAGTACGCAGGCCGGGCTATCGGGCCCGCGGTCGAGCCGCTGCGCGTCGCCCGCATGCGCGGCGAACGCCGCCGCGCGCGTCTCGCTGCCTGGGTAATACGCCTCGCGCTGTCCGTGAGACGCCATCACGCGGCCGATCTCGTCGAGCAGTGCTTGCGTATGCGGCCAATCCTGCGGGACGATCAGCGTCTGGCACGCGACGCAGTTGAAGCCCGAGTTATGCAGCTTCTGTGTCGCGATCTGCTCGGCCTGGAAGCGGATGTCGGCGGCCGACCACGGACCCGGCACGACGATGGTCGGGCACACGGCGCCGAGTTCGGACGTGATGGTGCGCGGATTCTTCGGCATGCCGGCCGCCTGGTTGCGCGCGCCCTCTTCGCCGGTCCCCCAGACGATTGCGTCGTGCGTGGCGCCCGCGCCGGTAATGTGGATTTCCTCGACGAGCGGATGCTCGCATAGGTACGCGCCCGCGGCGCCGCCGCCGCGCACGATGCGCAGCGCGCCGTGCTCGATCAGCGGCTTGAGCGCGGCTTTCAGATGCTCGGTCAGGTAGTCGTTGACGGGGTTCGTCTTGAGCAGCACGACCTGATTCTCGATCAGCAGCTTTTGCAGTGCGTCGAGCGGCGAGATCGCGGCGATGTTGCCCGCACCCAGCACCAGCGCGACGTTGCCGCCGCGCTGGTTCACGGGCGTGTCGTACGCGCTCGCGACGTGTACGTCGAGATTGGCCTCGGTCACGCCGCGCCGCATCCACACCTCGGCCGAGACGCCCGACAACAGCAAACGGTCCCACGCCGAATTCGGCATCACCCGCAGCGCGAGCTGGCCGCTGCCGAGGTGCCGCGCCGGCAGATGCGCGAGAAACGACTTGCGATGCAGCGCGCCGAGCGTGCGGATGAAGCCGTTGCACGCGCTCATCAGCGCGTACGGGCCCGAGATCCATTCCTCGCCGGCCAGCGGCGAACCGGCCGGGATGCGCTTCTTGCGCGCGGCCGTCTCGGCCCAGCTCTCGGCCACCTGGTTCAACGCATCCTTGACGCGCTCGAGCAGCGCGATGCGCTCGGCCGCCGAGGTGCGCGCCCAAGCGTCCTTGGCCGCGTCGAGCGCATGCAGATCCGCATCGTAGGCGGCGCGCTCGTCCGCACTCAGCCCGGACTCAGTCAAGACTCGACTCATGGGCGATCTCCTCTTTCATTTGCATCGACGGATCGTGGCTGGACAGATAAGCGGCGCGGATCAGATCGGCCGCGCGCTCGGCGATCATGATGGTCGGCGCATTCGTATTGCCGCTGACGAGCGCGGGGATCACGGACGCATCCACCACGCGCAGGCCGCTCAGGCCGCGTACGCGGAGTTCGGGATCGACCACCGCCATCTCGTCGACGCCCATCTTGCAGGTGCCGACCGGGTGATAGATCGTGTCGGAACGCGCACGGATATGCGCCTCCCATTGCGCATCCGTCATGCCGTCCTGCACGCCGAACATCTCGCGATGACGGTAGTGCGCCAACGGCGCGCCCAGCAGGATCTCGCGCGTGAGCTTGGCGCCCTCGATCAGCGTCTTGAGGTCGCGTTCGTCCGACAGGAACTTGGGATCGATGCCGGGATCGGCAAGCGGATCGGCCGACTGCAGGAACACCTCGCCGCGCGAATACGGGCGCAGCGCGCAGACGTGGCACGAGAAACCGTAGCCCGGATGCAGCTTGCGCGCGTGATCGTCGACGACCGAGATCACGAAGTGGAGCTGAATGTCGGGCCGGTCGAGCGTGGGCGAGCTCTTGAGGAACGCGGCGCCCTCGGCGAACGGCGTCGCGATCATGCCCGTGCCGTCCTTGGCCCAGCGCGCGATATGCCCGAGCAGGCGTATCGAACCCGCGGCGCCGATGCCGAAATTGTCGGTGTCGCGGCTCTTGAACGACAGGATGAAGTCCAGATGGTCCTGCAGATTCTGCCCGACGCCGGGCAGCTCGTGCACCATCGGAATGCCGTGGCGCGTGATGTCCTCGGCACGCCCGACGCCCGACAGCTGCAGCAACTGCGGCGATCCGAACGCGCCGGCCGCGACGATGACTTCCCGGCGCGCCTTGACCTCGAATTCCTGGCCGTTCTGCAGGTATGCCACGCCGATCGCGCGCTTACCCTCGAACAAGATGCGGCTCGCGCGCACCTTGGTCAGCACCTTGAGGTTCGGGCGCTGCGCCTGCAGCGGATGCAGATACGCCGCCGCGGTCGAGCACCGTTCGCCGTTGCGCTTGCGGTCGTGAAACTGCGTGACTTGATAGAGGCCGACACCATCGTTGTCGCCCGTGTTGAAATCCTCGCGCAGCGGGATGCCATGCGCCTCGGCCGCTTCGATGAACGCGAGCGTGACGGGGCGCGGGCTCTTCTGGTCCGACACGTGCAGCGGGCCATCGGCGCCGTGATACGCATCGGCGCCGCGCTCGTTGTTCTCGGCGCGCTTGAAATACGGCAACACCGATTGCCAGTCCCAGCCGTCGCAGCCGAGGTCGGCCCAGTTGTCGTAGTCCTGGCTCTGGCCGCGCACGTACAGCATCGCGTTGATCGCCGACGAGCCGCCGAGCGCGCGCCCGCGCGGCTGATAGCCCTTGCGCCCGTTGAGCCCGGCCTGCGGCACCGTGTTGAACGCCCAGTTGTTGATCTTGCCGTAGCCGGGCAGCATGCCCACCACGGCGGCCGGCGCGCGCACCATGATGCTGTCGCCACGGCCGCCCGCTTCGAGCAGGCAGACCGAGACGGCGGGATCTTCGCTGAGGCGCGAAGCCAACGTTGCACCGGCGGAACCACCGCCGACGATTACATAATCGAAAACCATTACGTTCTCCTATAAACCGCGATCTGCATCGACATCATAGGTCATGCGTGCGCGGTCAGCGTCCGGCGCCCACTGCTTCCCATTGGCGCGGATCGTAATTCGTCATGGCCCGCAGGCCGCTGCGCTGGCTCGCGCGCAGTGCGAGCGCACGTTCCTCGGGCGTCGCGAAGCGGCGGTCCCAATCGATGACCTTGGGCGTCATCAGGCTATGCCAGAGCGGCGGCACGAGCGTCAGGATGATCGTGGTCAGGTAGCCGCCGAGCATCATGGGCGCGTCGGGCAGCGGCATCAGGTCCTGATACGGCACTTCGCCCTGCGCGTGGTGATGGGAATGGCGGCTCAGGTTGAACATCGACCACGACGTGATGCGGCTATTGGTATTCCACGAGTGGCGCGGCTGCACGGGCTGCTCGGGCAGCCGCACGATGCCGTAGTGCTCCATGTAATTGACGATCTCGAGCAGCGCCTTGCCGACCAGTGCGACGACCGAGAAATACACGACGCCGATCCAGCCCGCCACGACCCAAGCGAGCGCCGCAAGCACCACGCTCATCGCCACCCCGCGCAAATACGCGTTATGCGGCGAGATCGGGCTCAGATGCTTGCGCGACAGGCGCTCGGCCTCGATCTTCCAGGCGCTCACGTTGCCCGTGAAGGTCGAGATCGCGATATGCGCATAGACGTTGCGGCCGCGCGGCGCCGTGGCCGGGTCATGCTCGGTCGAGACGTAACGGTGATGGCCGTACACGTGCTCGATCGCAAAGCCCGTGTCGTAACTGAACGCGAGCAGCCAGCGGCCGATCAGCAGCGAGATGGGGTCCCAAGTGCGGTGCGTGAGCTCGTGCGCCGTGACCGTGCCGAGCATGCCGATCATGAGCCCCGTCATGAGCACGGCCGACACGCGCGCGCCGATGCCCGACGCCGCACGCGCGGCGAGCAGGTCGTAGCCGGTCAGCTTGCCCGCGAACGCGCCGAAGCCGAAGGGATCGCCGGGCGCTACGCTCCACAGGAAGCAGAACACGATGACCGTGAGCAGCGGCAGCGCGAGCCACAGCTGCACCGTCAGAATCCACGGCTTGCGGAACTCCGGCGTCTTGACGTCGCCGCCCGAGAGCGCGTCGCCGCCCACGTAGAACGCGAGGATCGCGAGAAAGCCGAGCGTCGTATAGACGTTGCCCGCCAGCAGCGCGAGCGCGCTCGCGAGGCCGACCGCGTGGAAGCTGAAGAACTTCAGATAATCGATGACGGTAGCCGGCGTACGCTCGACGGTCGGCAGCCCGACCGCGCCGTAGAAACCGGTATGCGACTGCGGCTGACGTTCGAGGAAGCGGTCGGCGTGCACGTGCTCGTCCGCGATGCCGGTCTCGCGCAGCACCGCGACGGCCGCATCGACCATCGGCGGCGGCCCGCACAGATAGGCAGAACGCGCGTCTCCGGCCAGCTCTTCGATGTGTTCCGTAACGAACCCGGTGCGGCCGCCCCAGCCGTCCGCGACGCCGGCGTCCGACAGTACGGGCACGAAGGTCAGCTCGGGCCACGTCTCGGCATACGCAGCGAATACGTCGAGCGCATACAGGTCGCGCTGCGCGCGCGCGCCGAACAGCACCGTCACGCGCCGGCGGTCGCCCTGCCGAACCATTTCCTCGAGCATGCCGAGCAGCGGCGCGAGGCCGCTGCCGCCCGCCACCATCAGGACCGGCTCGTTGCCCGGGCGCACCCAGAACTGGCCGCCCGGGCCGCGCACGCGCACCGTGTCGCCGCACGCGGCGTGGTCGACCAAGTGGGTCGAGACCTGGCCGCCCGGCACGCGGCGCACCGTGAAGCTCACGCGAGCGTCGCCGCTCGGCGCGTTCGAGAACGAATAGCTGCGCGCCTCGCCGGGGAGCTTGCCGAGCGTCAGTTCGGCGAACTGCCCCGCGCGGTAGTCGAGCGGCGTGTCGAGCGCCACGTCGATGCGGCAGATATCGTGCGTGAGCTTCGTCTTGCCGACGATCGTGCCGTGCACGGGCTTACCGCCGATGGCCGCGCTGTGGTCCAGATCGACGCGGATGTCGCTGCGCAGACGGCTCTGGCACGCGAGGATATAACCGTCCGCGATCTCCTTCTCGGTCAGCAGATACGCGGTTTCAGTCAGTTCGTCGACGCGTCCTTCCTTGAGACGGCACTTACACGTGCCGCAGCCGCCCACGCGGCAGATCGACGGAAAATCGACGTCTTGCCGCAGGGCGGCCTGGAGCAAGGTTTCGTCTGGCCGAACCGTGATGGTCTGGCCGTTGATGTCGGCTCGGTGCGACGCCGCTCGCATGAATCCACGCATGGCGCTTGTCTCCTGATGTCGTTGTTCGTATAGCCGTAGGATGGACCGAGGCCCGGCGCGGCGCGATAGGACGAATTGACAAAAAAAAGTCATTTCTAGCCAGCCGCCGCGGGTCATGGGGAGCGGGTTGTTCCGTATGCGCCGGGGGCCGCGTAAACGCTAATATCCGAGCGGTACACCAAGAGTGCGCTGGGCTTTAGGGAGGGAGACGCACGTGTCAGTACCGATCAACTATTTGCGTCAGGTCGCCGACCAGCTGGCCGACGCGAATATCTGTGTGCCCGAGTGGCTCGCCAAGCAAGGACTGCGCGAAGCCGACCTAGCGAACGCCACCGTCACACTCAGCGTCGAACAGTTCGGCGCGCTCGCCGCCGACGCCGTCGCGTTGAGCGGCGTGCCGGGCTTCGGCCTGCTGGCCGGGCGGCGCCTCACGCCGAGCACGCACGGCGTGGTGGGCCTGGCCGCGGGCGCGAGCGGCTCGATCAAGGAAGCGATGGAAATCTCGGTGCGCTACCTGGGCCTGCGCACGCCGTTGGTGGCGATGGATACGCGCGTCACGCGCACGCATCTCGAAGTCCGCATCGAACCCGCGCTCGGGCTCGGCGCCGCCGCGCCCGCGATCGCCGAAATGGCCGTGCTGGCCATGAAGAACATCGCCGACGATAAAACGCTGCAGCAGAGCGCGTGCAGCGCCGTGCAGTTCGCGTTCGCCGAACCGCCGCACGCGCAGCTCGCGCGCGACATCCTCGGCTGCGAGGTGCGCTACGCGCAGCCGTGGACGGCCCTTAAGTTCCCGCTGCCCGTCGCCGAGCGCGCGGCCTCGCGGCACGATGCGCTCGTGCTCGCCGAGGCGCTGCGCATCTGCGGCGCCGAATTGAAGAACCTGCAACTGAACACCACCGTGCGCGCCAAGCTCGAACGGCTGATGCTCGAGCGCAAGCCCGCGTTCCCGCCGCTCGAAGCGTGCGCGCGGCTGCTCGGCATGACGCCGCGCACGCTGCACCGGCGCCTGATGGACGAAGGCACGTCGTACAGCGAGGTGCTCGATTCGGTGCGCCACCGCATTGCGCGCGAGTGCCTGAAGGTCGAGCGCCTCAGCGTCAAGGAAGTCGCCTACCTGCTCGGCTACAACGACGTGTCGAATTTCCGGCGCGCGTTCAAGCGCTGGGAAGGAGAAGCACACTTGACGCATTAGGCCCGGCTGCACCGGAAACTGTACCTTTCAGGCCTTGATCGGACTGTATGCCTAGGTCCACTGCTCCCCGCACTACTCTAACGGCGCGGGCATCCGTCCGGATGCCTGCCAGCCCGAACAGAACAGAAGCCGCCGCTCATTCGCCGATCGTGAACCCCATAGACCTCTCCAGCCGCCCCGCAGCAACGGGTTCCGCACTCACGCTCGACCGCCTCGACCGGCCGCTGCGCGACCTGCGCCTGTCGGTCATCGATCAGTGCAATTTCCGTTGCACCTATTGCATGCCGCGCGAAATCTTCGACGCGGACTACGAATTCCTGCCGTCCTCGCAATGGCTGTCGTTCGAGCAGATGGTCAAGCTCGCGCGCGCGTTCGCGTCGCTCGGCGTCGAAAAGATCCGCATCACGGGCGGCGAGCCGCTGCTGCGCCGCGGCCTCGAAAACCTCATCGAAGCGCTGACCCGCGTACCGACTGCGACCGGCAAGCCGCTCGAAATCGCGCTCACGACCAACGGTTCGCTGCTGGCCGCCAAGGCGCGCACGCTGCGCGAAGCGGGCCTCGACCGCGTCACGGTCAGCCTCGACGCGCTCGACGACGCCCTGTTCCGCCGCATGTCGGGCACCAATCAGCCGGTCAAGCGCGTACTCGACGGCATCGACGCGGCGCTCGCCGCCGGTTTCGAGCAAGTCAAGGTCAATACCGTGGTCGAGCGCGGCGTCAACGACGGCCAGATCCTGCCGCTGGTCCGCTACTTCAAGGACCGCGACGTCACGGTGCGCTTCATCGAATACATGGACGTCGGCGGCGCGAACGCGTGGTCGAACGCGACCGTGCTGACCGCGCGCGAGACGCGCGAACTCATCGAAACCGAGTTCCCGCTCGTGCCGGTCGAGACACGCAACCCGAGCGCCACGGCCGTCAATTACCGCCATGCCGACGGCGGCGGCGAAGTCGGCTTTATCGCGAGCGTATCGCAGCCGTTCTGCGGCGACTGTTCGCGCGCGCGTGTGTCGGTCGACGGCCAGCTGTATACGTGCCTGTTCGCGACGCACGGCACCGACCTGCGCCCGTGGCTCAGCGAGGCGGCCTCCGCCGAACAGCTGGCCGAGGCCGTGAAAGCCCAGTGGCTGCGCCGCGACGATCAATACTCCGAACAGCGCGGCGCGCGGCGCGAGGCGAAATCGGGCAAGCACTACCCCACGGTGATGATGTCGCGCGTCGGCGGCTGACATCGCGGCGTCAAGTGCGCGCGTCATGTTATGGTCGGCCTGGCGCCGGCGGCGATCCCGCGGCGAACTTTACGGGCCGCTTAACTGCACATAGAATTGGGCGGTTAGTTTTTCGGCTACGCTATTCGCCGCGGTCCATCCATTGACGTTATTGCGCCACGCCGCGGCAATCACCAACCACGCTCCATGCCAATCGACACGCCCCAACCCCAATCCGTCGCCACTCCCGCCCTGCGCTACGCGATCTTCATGGTCGCCACCATCAACGACGGCGAGCTCCATGCCGCCACCATCCGCGACTGGTGCTCGAACGTCGCCGCGCTGGTCCGCTCGGTCGGCCACCGCGTCCCGGCCGGCAACCTGTCGTGCGTCGTCGGCTTCGGCTCCGGCGCCTGGGACAAGCTGTTCGGCGCGCCGCGCCCGGCCGCGCTGCACACGTTCGAACCGATCGTCGGCGGCGACGGCAACCGCGTCGCGGTTTCGACACCCGGCGACATGCTTCTGCACTTGCGCGCCGAATCGATGGATCTGTGTTTCGAGCTGGCCAAGCATCTGATCGACCAGCTTGAAGGCGCGGTCACGGTCGTGGACGAGGTGCACGGCTTCCGCTACTTCGACAACCGCGCCATGATCGGCTTCGTGGACGGCACCGAGAACCCGAGCGGCCAGGACGCGGTCCACTTCACCGTGATCGGCGACGAGGACGAGCCGTTCGCGGGCGGCAGCTACGTGCTGACCCAGAAATACCTGCACGACATGGACGGCTGGAACAAGCTGTCGGTCGAAACGCAGCAGAACATCATCGGCCGCACCAAGACCGACGACATCGAACTGCCCGCCGCCGTCAAGCCGAGCAACTCGCACAGCTCGCTGACCACGCTCGACGACGACGGCATCGAAATCAAGATCCTGCGCGACAACATGCCGTTCGGCCGCCCCGGCACGGGAGAGTTCGGCACGTTCTTCATCGGTTACGCGCGCTCGCCCGAACCGATCGAACAGATGCTGCGCAACATGTTCATCGGGCGCCCGCCCGGCAACTACGACCGCCTGCTCGACTACAGCCGCGCCGTGACCGGCAACCTGTTCTTCGTGCCTTCGGCCGACCTGCTCGAGGAGCTCGCCGAGCGCGAACCGCAGGCCCGGTCCGACGCATCGGCGCCCCACGCATCGGCGCCGGAGGCAGCGGAATCGTCTCACCATGAAGAGCCGTCGGCTGACGGCTCGCTGAAGATCGGCTCACTCAAAGGAACGCGTCAATATGGATAATTTGCATCGCAAACTTGCCCCCGTCTCGCACGAAGCCTGGGAACAGATCGAGCAAGAGGTGGCACGCACGTTCAAGCGTTCCGTCGCCGGCCGCCGCGTAGTGGACGTCGAAGGCCCGCACGGCGCGAAGTTCGCCGGTCTCGGCACCGGCCATCAGAAGAGCATCGCCGCGCCGTCCGCGGGCGTCAACGCGAAGCTGCGCGACTTCCGCGCCGTGGTCGAACTGATCGTGCCGTTCGAACTGAGCCGCGAGGCGATCGACGACGTGGACCGCGGTTCGAACGATTCCGACTGGCAGCCGGCCAAGACGGCCGCGACGCAGCTCGCGTTCGCCGAAGACCGCGCGATCTTCGACGGCTATGCGGCCGCGGGCATCACGGGCATCCGCCAGTTGTCGTCGAACAAGAAGCTGGAGCTGCCCGAGAACGTGGCGGACTATCCGACCGTGATCAGCGCGGCGCTCGAGGAACTGCGCCTCGCGGGCGTCGAAGGCCCGTACTCGGTCGTGCTCGGCGCGGACGCATACACGGTGCTCGCCGAAGCCAGCGACGACGGCTACCCCGTGATCGAGCATATCCGCAACATCGTCAGCGGCGAGATCGTGTGGGCGCCCGCGCTCACGGGCGGCAGTGTGCTGAGCAAGCGCGGCGGCGACTACGTGCTGCAGCTCGGCCAGGATCTCGCGATCGGCTACACGAGCCACACCGACACCACCGTGAAGCTCTACCTGCGCGAAACGCTGACGTTCCTGGCGCTGACCGCCGAGGCGTCGGTCACGGTCGCGCGTCCGTAAGGCCTTCGGCCGCGCGCCCGGGCCGAGTCTGGGCGCGCCACCGATATCCCGCAAGCAACGCCCCCAATGCAGCGCCTTCGGCTGGCTGCCCGCCGAGGGGGCGTTTCTCTGCCTTGGGTCGGCCGGCCCGGCGGCAAAAAAAACAGGGCGCCCCGCTAGAGGGCGCCCTGTTTTTTTATATGCTTCGTGCCGAACCGCGAGCCATGCAAACTCAAGACGACGGCGTATCGTCGCGGTCTTCCTTGGCCGAGTAGCGGCTTTGCCCGAACTGCAGCACGACCACGCCGATCGCGAGCACGAGAATGCTCAGCGTCGTCATCATCAGATGCGTGGGGCTGTCGTCGCCGCCGCGCAGGATCAGGTCCCGCGCCAGCGAGGCCATCGCGATATAGAGCGGAAAACGCACGGGCAAGCGCCCGAGGCGCAGGTACCGGACGTTCATCTCGAGCACTTCGAGATACAGGAACAGCAGCAGCAGATCGATCAGCGCGACCTGGCCGACGATGACCATCTTCCAGATCTCCTGCGTCATCGCATAGGCCGTCGCCAGGCCGAGCGCGACGAGGCCCGCCAGTTCCACTCCGCCGAGGAAACGGTCAAAGGCACGGCGCATGCCGATTGCAGGTAATCGCATTGAAGGACTTGTCGTAAGTGGGGAAATCGGAGCCGCGAGCGCACAAACGCGGCGCCGCGGCACGTACTGCCGCCTACTATACCCAGCCGCGATAGATTAGCAATGTACAGTTCCGCGCAAGCGCCCCGCGTGCAGGCCGCGCCGCAGCCGCCCCTTTATCCCAAAAACGAACGAGTGCGGCTTCCCGGCGTGTCACGCGGTGCCGGACTCCGCGCGCGCGCATGCAAGCGCCTCGGGCAACGATTTGAATACGCCCCGGCAGCCGGCATGCTTCCAGTCGGCGCCGTCGAAGCAGCGCGTTTCGTAGATCGTCGGATCGGGCAGCGACGTCATCCAATGCATACCGCCGTCGTCGAGCCAGCGCTCGCGCGTTTCGTCGAGCGTCAGATACTGCTTGCTCCACGCATCGGCGCTGAACGTGACGACGAACGGCCGGCCGAGCCACGCCGCGCGCTCGCGGGCGGCGAGCTTGGAGCCGCCGTGCGCGACCGGCAGCACCGGATCGACGAGCACGCCGCCGATGCAGCTGTCGGCCACGAAACGATGCCCATCCAGCACGAACGTCTGCATGCGCGGACTCCTTGCCCGGTTAGCTCTCCGCGTTGTCGGCGTAGTTGTCGATGGCGACCTTGCACTCGTCGAGCACGACCTCGAGCAGGCTCGGATCGTTCGCGTCGAGCCACTTGCGCAGCTGGATGAACTGCGCGGTGCCGAGATCGGCGATGCGCTGGGGATCGTCGGTGGTTACCTGGACCGTGGCCAGCCCGCGGTTGGCCGGCAGCGGCGAGACCGACGCGCTGATCTTGAAGCGCCGGTAGGTTTGCTCGATGCTCATGATGGCACTCGCTAACGGTTCGGCGGCGGGCGCCGCTCAGGACGCGAGCGCCGCTTCGCGCGCGTTGGCCGCGTTGCGGTACGAATCGGCCGCGGCATGCTGCTTGAGCACGGTCTGCTGCAGTTCGGGTGCGGTCTTGGCCGCCTCGAACGCACTGCGCGCCGCCGCATAGACTTGTGCCGAGGCATTCTGCAATTCGACGACGTGAGTAAGGTTGGCTGCATTCATGTTCGTTCACCAAGGTAAGGAAATGAGATGGACCAAGACGGAACCGGGGCCCCGCCGCATGGCGTCGATACCCACGGCATCCTACACCGATTTGCCGCGACGGATCGCCGGCGCGCGCACGCGGGCGCACACAAGCGCCGGCGAGATTGATACGATTGGAGCCTGTCCGACACTAGCGATGCCAATCGCCCGATTCCATGGAAGATTCCCACCTGCACGCCCACGATTTCTACCGCGACCACGAGATCCGCGTCCGCGCCTATCGCAACCAGCGCCAGGCGTGGGTCGCCGAGGTCGAGATCTTCGACCGCGACGGCGAGCGCTCGTCGCTGCCGGTGCCCGAGCTGCTCGCGCCCGAATGGCTGACCTCGGGCGAGGCGCTGCGTGCGGGCATCGAACAGGGCCAGCGCATTCTGCGTACGCGCGATAAATGAGATAAATGAAATAGAAACGAGATAGCTTGTGCGGCAGGCGCCGCCCTGCCGCACTGTGATCCTTTATCCGCCGCGACTGTACTCCTGCAGACACATGCTGCGGGCCAATGGGTACAGTCCGCATGCCCTTCCCGCGCAGCTCGCGCACCGTCCGGCCGCGTCCGCGCCGGGCGGCCGCCCCGCCGGTTTGCCGGTTCGCCCCCGCGCCGCCCGCACGGGTTTACCCATAAATGTCGCGCGAACTGTGTCTTGGTTCTGTCGAATCGATCTAATATGTTAGGGGATCAGGGGCGCGAAACCATGCGTATGGCTACCCGCGCCCTTGTTCTGTTGCAAGCGAACCTCGAGCGGATTTCGCGGCCGTTTTCCACACCGGCCGCGTCCCCTGCGGCCGTTGGCTCCAGAGAGTTATGAGCGCCCCGGCCCAGGCCCGGTTGCCGCTTCGTAGGTTGGCTTGTTCGGCTGCATCGGCGGTTGCCCCGATGCGAACGTACCTACTGATACGAGATATTTATGTCCGCTCTCTGCGATATTTGCAATGCCCGCCCTGCTGTCGCGCGCGTCACCGTGATGCAGAATGGCGAGCGTAAGACACTATCGATCTGCGACTACCACTATCGTCAACTGATGCGCCATCAAGAGGCGCTCAACCCGTTCGATTCCTTGCTCGGCGGCAGCGGCGGCGGACTGTCGCGCTTCTTCGGCGGCCATCCCGGGCACGACGACGACGAGGAAGCGGGATACGCCGCCGAAGTGCCGCGCGAATCGGTCGACGCGACCGACGCGTTCAGCGAGCAAACCCTCGAACTGCTGCAGCAAGCCGCACAAAAGGCCACCGAACTGCGCCGCACCGAACTCGACACCGAACATCTGCTGTACGAACTCGCGGACACCGATGTCGCCGCCGCGCTGTTCAAGGAACTCAAGCTCTCGCCGCAGGACATCAAGACCTATATCGATACCCACGCGAAGACCGGCAATGCCGATCCGGATTCGCCGAACGAAAAGATGACGGTCTCGCCGCGCTTGAAGAAGGCGTTCCAACACGCGTTCCAGGCGTCGCGCGACCTCGGCCACTCGTACGTCGGCCCCGAGCACCTGCTGATCGGCCTGTCGCAAGTGCCGGACAGCATCGCGGGCACGCTGCTCAAGAAATACGGCGTGACGCCCGAGGCGATCCGCCAGAAGGTCGTCAAGGTCGTCGGCAAGGGTGCGGAAGACGGCCGCGTCGAAGGCTCGACGGGCACGCCGAATCTCGACAAGTTCGGCCGCGACCTCACGGCGCTCGCACGCCAAGGCAAGCTGGACCCCGTGTTCGGCCGCGCCGTGGAAATCGAGAACACGATCGAAGTGCTCGCGCGCCGCCGCAAGAACAACCCCGTGCTGATCGGCGAGCCGGGCGTCGGCAAGACGGCCATCGTGGAAGGTCTCGCCCAGCGCATCGTCAACGGCGACGTGCCGGAAGTGCTGCGCGGCAAGCGCGTGGTCGAGGTCAACATCAATTCGATGGTCGCGGGCGCCAAGTACCGCGGCGAATTCGAGGAACGCGCGAAGCAGCTCATCGACGAAGTCACGGCGAAGAAGGACGAGCTGATCCTGTTCATCGACGAACTGCACACGATCGTCGGCGCGGGCCAGGGCGGCGGCGAAGGCGGCCTCGACATCGCCAACGTGCTGAAGCCGGCGCTCGCGCGCGGCGAGTTGAGCCTGATCGGCGCCACGACGCTCTCCGAATACCAGAAGTACATCGAGAAGGACGCCGCGCTCGAACGCCGCTTCCAGCCCGTGCTCGTGCCGGAGCCGACCGTCGAGCAGACCATCGTGATCCTGCGCGGCCTGCGCGACACGCTCGAAGCGCACCACCAGGTCACGTTCACGGACGAAGCGTTCATCTCCGCGGCCGAGTTCTCGGACCGTTACATCACGCAGCGCTTCCTGCCGGACAAGGCCATCGACCTGATCGACCAGGCCGCCGCGCGCGTGCGCATCAGCGCGACCTCGCGCCCGGCCGAGATCCAAGAGCTCGAAGCCGAGATCGTGCAGTTGAAGCGCGAGCAGGATTACGCGTCGTCGCGCAAGCAGTTCGACAAGGCCAAGGACTACGAGGCCCAGATCGCCGCGAAGCAGAAGGATCTCGACGACAAGATGGAGGCGTGGCAGCACAAGACGGGTTCCGAAACGCTCGAAGTCACGGGCGCGTCGGTCGCCGAAGTGGTCTCGCGCATCACGGGCATCCCCGTCGCCGAGCTGACTCAGGAAGAACGCAAGAAGCTGCTCGCAATGGAAAGCAAGCTGCAGCAGCGCGTGATCGGCCAGGATCAGGCGGTCGAAGTGGTCAGCGACGCGGTGCGCCTGTCGCGCGCGGGCCTCGGCCAGCAAGACCGTCCGATCGCCACGCTGCTGTTCCTCGGGCCGACGGGCGTCGGCAAGACCGAACTCGCGAAGGCCCTGGCCGAAACCGTGTTCGGCGACGAGAACGCGATCATCCGCATCGACATGTCCGAGTACATGGAGCGTCACGCCGTGGCACGCCTGATCGGCGCGCCGCCGGGCTACGTCGGCTACGACGAAGGCGGCCAACTGACGGAGCGCGTGCGCCGCCGTCCGTACGCGGTGATCCTGCTCGACGAAATCGAGAAGGCGCACCCGGACGTGTACAACGTGCTGCTGCAGGTGTTCGACGACGGCCGCCTGACCGACGGCAAGGGCCGCGTGGTCGATTTCAGCAACACGATCATCATCGCCACGAGCAACCTCGGCGCGTCGATCATCATGGGCAACCTCGAGAAGCCCGAGGCCGAGCGCGAAGGCGAGAAGGAAATCCGCGAGGAACTGATGGGCGTGCTCAAGGGCCACTTCCGTCCCGAGTTCCTGAACCGGATCGACGAGATCGTCGTGTTCAACGGCCTGTCGAAGGACAACATCCGCGGCATCGTGCAGATCCAGCTCGACCGCGTGGCGCAGACGGCCGCGGGCCAGGACATTACGCTCAAGTTCAGCCCGGCGCTCGTCGATCACCTGATCGAACTCGGCTACAAGCCCGAATTCGGCGCGCGCGAACTGAAGCGCCAGGTGCGTCAGCAGATCGAGACCCAGCTCGCCAAGGAAATGCTCGGCGACAAGCTGCAATCGGGCGACACCGTCGATGTCGATTACAACGCCGACACCGACACGGTGATCTTCAACAAGGTTGCTTCCGCACCGGCATCGGCCGACGCGAAGGCCGCGAACGGCAAGGCCGACGGAAAGGCGAAGGACGCGCAGGCGGCCGACGACAAAGCGCCCGCCGACGCCAAGCCCGCGCCGAAGAAGAAGAAAACCTCGCCGTCCGTGAGCGACTCGAACGAGTAATCACGCCCCGGTAGGACCTGCGGTAAGGAACGGAGCGCCCGGCGCTCCGTTCCTGTTTTTTGCCCTCCGAATTCTGTACCCCGTCTCAAATTTGACGGTTGTATGCTGTGTCTTTACGCCACATGCCTAAGCTGTAGGCTACACAGGCAATTCGAGAGTCAAAGCGCCTATCCCGGCGCCATCCCACTAAGTCAGCTCCCGCGGGATCGGGGCTGTCAGGAACCCATCATGAGCGATACCAAACTGCGCGATGTTCCGGGCGTTCGCCCCTATCACCACCCCGCCGGCGGCTGGGGTGCCCTCAAGGCCACCTCGCAAGCCATCTGGACCCAGATGCAAACCGTCAAGGCGCCGATCGCGCTCTTGCGCACGAACCAGCCCGAGGGCTTCGACTGCCCCGGCTGCGCATGGCCCGACAAGGAGCACAAGTCCACCTTCCAGTTCTGCGAAAACGGCGCGAAGGCCGTGACCTGGGAAGCCACGACGAAGCGCGTGCCGCCCGAGTTTTTCGCGCAGAACACCGTGAAGTCGCTGCTCGGCTGGACCGACTACGAGCTCGAAAACGAAGGACGCCTCACGCATCCGATGGTCTACGACAGCGCGACCGACACGTTCAAGCCCGTGGAGTGGGAAACCGCATTCGCGCGCATCGGCGAGATCCTGCGCGGGCTCGATCCGAGCCAGGTCGAGTTCTACACGTCGGGCCGCGCCTCGAACGAAGCTGCGTACCTGTTCCAGCTGTTCGCGCGCGAACTCGGCACCAATAACTTCCCCGACTGTTCGAACATGTGCCACGAGCCGACCAGCGTCGGCCTGCCGCAAGTGATCGGCCAAGGCAAGGGCACGGTGTCGCTCGAGGATTTCGAGGAGTGCGACCTGATCATCTCGATCGGCCACAACCCCGGCACCAACCACCCGCGCATGATGGGTACGCTCTGGGAAGCGTCGCGCCGCGGCGTGCCGATCGTCGTGCTGAACCCGCTCAAGGAACGCGCGCTCGAACGCTTCCAGGATCCGCAGGCCGCGTTCCAGATGGCCACGTTCGGTTCGACGCGCATCGCCTCGACCTACTTCCAAGTGCGTGCGGGCGGCGACGCGGCTGCGCTCAAGGGCATGATGAAGGGGCTGCTCGAGCTCGATCGCGAACAAGGCGGCGGCGTGATCGACCACGCGTTCATCGCGGCGAACACGCAGGGCTACGACGCGTTCGTGGCCGACCTCGACAAGACGGAATGGACCGACATCGAACGCGTGAGCGGCCTCACGCGCGAATCGCTCGAACAAGCGGCGGCCCTGTACGCGAAGTCGGAAAAGGTCATCGCCACGTACGGCATGGGCATCACGCAGCACAACAAGGGCACGTCCAACGTCAAGCTGATCGTGAACCTGCTGCTGATGCGCGGCAATATCGGCAAGCCCGGCGCCGGCATCTGCCCGCTGCGCGGCCACTCGAACGTGCAGGGCAACCGCACGGTCGGCATCACCGAAAAGCCGGCGCCCGAGTTCAACCAGAAGCTCAAGGAAGTGTTCGACTTCGATCCGCCCGAGCATCACGGCCATGACGCCGTGGCGGGCATGCAGGCGATCATCGACGGCAAGTCGAAGGCGCTGCTGTGCCTCGGCGGCAACCTGATCGTGGCCCTGCCCGATTCGGACGCATGCTTCCCGGCGACGAAGAACCTCGACCTCGCCGTGCACCTCGGCACCAAGCTGAACCGCACGCACCTGCTGACCGCCAAGGAAACCTATATTTTCCCGGTGCTCGGCCGTACCGAGCTCGACGTGCAGGAAACCGGCCCGCAGTCGATCACCGTCGAGGATTCGATGTCGATGGTGCACGCATCGGCCGGCAAGCT
>JAOZJS010000057.1:0-131879 GCA_025882695.1 Amerodectes protonotaria | reverse complement strand
TTAACATAGACCTTCAACACCTCTCTCTCTCTCTCTCTCTCTCTCTCTCTCTTTCTCTCTTTCTCGTTTCATTCGTCCACTTTGATTCTTGGCCCACATAATCAGTTCAATTATCTATTAGTTATACTTTAAAACATCAACATCAGTTTGTGATTTCCATCTAAATTCCTCAAACGATTGCCAGAACTGAACATAACCATAAACATAAGTTGAAGGTTTCAGTGAGTCATGAAGAGGTAGATGAAATTTATAGTGCCCATTTTAGTTACAAATATTAGATACATTGTGTGCGTGTATGCCCGGTTCACACCGACCCATGAACCTGGGCTCTTTCTTACTATCCTATCACGGCTGTTAATGGTTGAAACCGAGCCCTAGTTCGGTGCGTTATATGTATTAGAGTAACGGCACATAATAATAGACAAAAGTTATATAGGTAGCCAAATTTTGAGGATCTGGTCAAACATCCACTGTTATTGGCAAAAAACAATAGTCTGAAATGTAAAGTGAAAATTGAATTTCGACTGCATAAGTTGGAGCCAGCAAAACGATATTTGATATACTTTTCAAGGTAAAACTAATCGAAAATGCCATCGAATGCAATGATCGATTGAATTGAGCGCAAAAAACTGAAACATATGAAAAGAAATGTAGCCCATACAAAACATCACCAAATCAAAATATAAATAATAACAGAGACAGGACCTTAGACTGGTGTCACAACAAGAGAACGAATTATGTCTATTGAGTGCTGAATGATTCCCGGTTTGCCGGTCAGTCAGCAAGCAACAATGCATTCTGCTTGCAAACATCCAAAACCTACAGTGAGTATTTGCATGTGTTGTTAGAACATAAACGTTGTTGAACTAATAATTTTTGCCAAAATTAAATGCATTCAATCTCGTTGTCATTGTATTTGTTTCTCTGGTTTCTCTAACCCCCAGATTCAGCCCCAAAATCTAGCCATGGTGGTTTGTTTTGCTGAGATTGGTTCGGGTTGATGATTGTTCACAACCTATAGTCTCGATTCGGTTTGAAGTGAGACCTAGCTGGTGCACACATACGATTCACACCATTTGACAATCTTCTCGCAAGCTTCTATTGTTCCTTGGGCCTCTCTATTGCCTCCAATATCGTTTAGCCAAATCGTTCTTGTTGTTGTCCTGGTGGTTGTGGGTATTGTTCCATCTCTCTCTCTCTCTCTCACACACACACTGTTCCGAGCTCTCTGGAACCTAAACACATATTCAAATATACGGGCATATGTTTCTGTGCTTCTTTATTTCTCCTCTAAATCTAACAGAGATACAAAATAGTGTCAGTGACGTATAGATTATAATATTTGATTTCAGAATTATGCTACTGCACCACCAATACTTAACGTATGTGTGTGTGTGAAGCGGGCTTTGTTAACACTTATCATTATGGAACGCGCTGTGCATGGAAATTAATATCTTGAGTCCAAACAAGCGCTACACACACGCAGAGAGTTGTTGTCTAAGTTGGTAACAACACAATTCAAATCCATCACCAAACTAACTAACCGAAAAGAGTAGCTGGAGAGAATGAAAAATTTGTTCCCGATTCAAATACAAAGTATATTATTTCTGAATGGAGCCCAGAAAAAAACACAATACCGGCAAGTGGGAAAAAACGTTTATGTTCCAAAGAAGCCCTCTTGTTCTGCTCGAACCATGGTTTACATTTGTTATGCGGTCTATTACGGTTTGCGTGTGAAGTGTCAATTTATCAACTTTGTTTTTCTGCAACTGGCAGCAATAAATCAATCAAGCTAAATAGAGAACATAGCTCCACGACCAACAATACAAATTGACCTAAACGGGCAACAGTGAAACGAATTGACGCAAAAAATGGAAATTAACTGACTCTATAATAATTCTAAATCCATTGGGCTATGCCCGCGCAGGTTCGAATCCTGCCGAATTGTAATTTGAACAACAACTGACTCATTTTATTTATCTTTATAAACCATTAACCTTATAATATAATTACATATGTTTTAATAATTGAAAAAGTACAATAGGCAGGTTAAATCAAGTGCTTATTCTATCTTTGATTTTCTCAAATGGTGAGGTTGAAGTAGATGCTCGTGATGAGGATGTGGATGACGATGAAATGTCTTTGGATTTACCGGTGAACCAAGGGAAATTCTCAAACAATAATCTGGAGCTGGTGGTTTCCGAGACTTTTTCAGCTACTTTAGTTGTAATATCATTACTTGATTTGCTGTTTTTCATCTTAAGTGATTTAATGACATTAGATTTGTTCGTGTACGAACTTGATTGTGAACCATCAAGGTCAAGACCATCTTGGTCACCGTTGTCTTTGTTGCATTTCCTTTCCATCAATTTTTCTTTGGGCATTTCATGCACAATGGCTAAAGGTGACGAGGTGGCTGTTGGCAATTGGAAAGCAGCAAATGGCTGCGGTGATTGATATAGTGGAAGGTATGGGGACACAGATAGCATTGGCCGGTAGAATACTTGATTAGAGATGGTAGGCGGTGTCAATGTGCTTGTGGTATTGGTCGAAATTATATTATTGGTCGATATGTTTGGAAACAAAAGGCTAGTGGATAAAGATGATTGTTGGTGGCCATTGCGATGGTACAGATTGTTTAATAGATTATCGATCTGATGACTGGCCTGCTGATTTGCCTCATTATTGATACTGTAGATTGAAGGAGAAGGCAGAGCCGAATTTGTATTATTGGCTGATAGGTTGGGCGGAGGCATGAAAATGGGCTTCTCTCTTCTAGAAGCCGACAATGTGTCCAATAAAATCTTTTGATAATAATGCGAAAGACTATAATAATCAGACACTAGTTGACTTTGAGTTATGGTTGATCCATGGTCATTCCCATTTAAACATTCCACTTTTATTGATGAACATGTTGTGGGCGGTGAAGTGGATAGCAGTCGCTGTGCTGATGTTGACTTATGATGGCTTAATAATGGCTCAAAAGCTGATGTTTCATGACAACGTGCACTCCCGATTGGGTGGTGACACAAAGTTTTTGTAGCTGCACTTGGCTGCATCGTTGTTGAAGGAAGTGTTGAGCATTGATCATTATCATTTCCAATGGTGCCAATATTGGAACCACTTTCAGCATTATTATTATTGGGTGAAATTACTTTCGCTGAATCTGCCGTCGCTTTTTTGGCCGCGCATTCTGCCCATTTTGGTTCATCATTTTTCGTTTGGTCCGAATTAGATTGTGGCTTAACACCTTGTTGGCCATAACTTAAGTATTCATTTGAATTGATCGGTGCCATCAAATGATCATTGGAAGTGCTACCATTGAAAGTTAATGGAAAAAATGTGTTTGCAGTTGTCGATAGGTTGGTTGAGGTTGATGTACCAAGAGTGCTTGGAGACACTAGTGCTGACGTTCCTAGCGGTCCAAATGAAAACAAAGATTGGCTGATTCTGCTATTGTCCTTGTTGATTGATGTCGATGATGAGGTTGAAGAAACTGTACAACCACCCACGTTGGCCGGTGATGGGTGAAGCCGATGAAACTGGTGTTGGCTTGGGTGATGCTGTTGCTGTTGCTGTTGCTGCTGCTGCTGCTGCTGCTGCTGATGATGATGATGATGATGATGATGATGGCTACTTGGCGTCAATGAAAAATGATTATGGGCAGCACCATAAGCAGCAGCAGCTGCCAAAGCCGCTGCTGCATAACTAGATGATTGGGCCATATTCAATGCAACTTGTCTCCTGAGGGTAGAATTTCTGGGGCCACGTTCTTCTTGGACCGCATCTTTATTCATGCCTTCTCGTAGACATTTCTTCAATCGACAAGCTCGACACTGATTCCGATGGGTTTTGTCAACCAAACATCGGTTGGTGGCTGAACCACGAGCTTTGCAAATGTATTGGCGATTTCGGCGTATAGAACGCTGAGAAGAATTAAAAAAAAAAAATTAAAACAACCAGTTGAAGTTTGAGAAAGCTCCGTGCCACAAGAAGCGTTCAGGTCGTTAGACCAAGTTTACCTTGAAAAAGCCAGCACAACCATCACAGGCAAATATTCCATAATGTTTACCGGAAGAATAATCTTGGCAGACTTTACATGGAATATTCAAAAGTATTCGTCCCGATGAATTCTGCAAGCTTGGATTGCCATTATTGTTGTTGTTCAACAATATTGGACTGGATTCTGATGGAGAATCCGACAATGAGCTATGACATGAATCTTCCATCTCCGTCATTATTCAATTGATCAGATATCTGAGGGTGAATAATGGGCAATAGAATCGATTGATCGATCGATCGATCTGGTTGGCCGAATGGCTGTTCCAAGACTGAAACAGTTTAAAGCTCAAAGGCCATTATTTAGCAAACTACTACAGGCGCAATGTGCTTTTGTGACTCAATCAATGAATTGTTCTGACTCTGTAACTCTGTAACACTGAAGCCCCGGTGTCAGTTCGAAACGTACATATGTGTGTGCGTGTGTTGTGACATTTGCCGCACCTAAACCGTGGCCATTTTCTCTGACTGTTCATAGAAATATAGATAAGTCCCGGTCCCTATTCGGCCCCGCTTCAGAACTTTATGGGTTCGTACAATCGGCTTGACTGGTTAGGGTGCCAAACTTTTCTCTAGTCAAATTTATCGGTCGGCTTTTGGTGGCGGCGGCAAAATCGTTTTCATTGGTTTGTTGGCTCCATTCGGTATGGTACCCTGAGCGTATTCAGGCTTGCCACGCATGAAAAGTCAGTGATTTTAGTCAATTCTACTCTTTCTTGTAGCACAAACCAAACAATACCTATTTGGAAAGCATACTGAAAAATATACTTTAAAAACAGGACATATGCATTCGTCCACACGTTGTGAGCTATTCGAATAATTTAGTTCCAAATTGACGATTAAAATGCAATAATTGGTTGTTTTAATTTTTTTTTAAAGTACAGTTTTAATATGATAAACATTTGAATTCAAGATAAAAGAGACAAAAATTTTTAATTTTCTCTGCAACAACTGCCGCCATATATGATCGACCAGCTTATATTTTTTTATGCTGGATTCGAATTTATTTGTTTTTACGATCTCGGGGAGATTCCTGCTGAAATCGAAAAACAAAGGTTAACAATTTTAGGTATTTTAAAGACAATAAGATGATCAAGACTTACCGGAGCAGAAGGTGCTGGATTGTTTCCGCCATCATCACCGCTAGCACCACTGGATAAGGCATCAACTTGAGCTTTCAATTCAACCATCTCATCGAACAATTTGATCAAACGTTTGATTATGAACACGCAAAGTAAAGCGAAACCAGATATATAGAAGTTTCTTTGGCCACGAAACACACGCATCTGATCCTCGTAAAATGCCGATGAGCCAACATACATTCGATCATGGGTATTCAATTTGGAGGAATATTTATGAAATTCACGAATGGATTCTATTGTGGGTGGGGGGCGGAAAATTATTTTTTTTCCGAACAATAAGGATTTTTCGAAACATACCCACAAAAAACAAGACCAAGATGACGATGAAAGCTAAAAGATAAAGATTTGATTGTGCAGCAATAGTGGTCATGAAACGCGATTTAAAAAACGATCGCCAACTGTTTCCAAACAGTTTTCAAAACAAATAATAATTTAATAATGATTTAATAATGATTAATTAAAGGAAACTCTTGACTAGATGATAACTTACAGCCGTGGCCGAATGATCGACATCAACATGAGAACAATCAAAGCAATTTCCACATACAAAAAGGATGCAACAATAGTCCATTGGAGAGACATTTTCGGATTTTATAAACGAGGCTTGAAATCAATAAATCAATATAGAAATTTAATCGGCTAATGAAAATGTACCTGACAAAAAGTCAGTGATGTTTTGTCTTTTATACACTTTTAACTAACTTTTAAGCGAACGATTTGCGAAAAAAAACACCCAAACCACTTTTGACTTGTCTATTGACGCAACGATGATGAATTTCCGAGCGAACAACTTAAAATTATCAAATTATCAGAAAAATGGACACCAATGGATAAAGGATAAATTTTTTTTTATCAAACAGCGCGCTTAAGGAAAAAAATATTACTGCATTACTTTAGTATTACTTATTATTGCTTTTTTTCATCAGTTTTCTTAGCTTAACAACACTCAATATTGAGCACTATCCAAACATACGTTGATAGAAAATTCTTGAACAAATTCAAAGTGCTGGCAGCACACCCGTTGTTGGCATAAAACAAGACAATTCAACCACAATGCTAATGCAGCTATCAGGTTAACATGCTGCTACTAATTTTGCACAGTGCAAGCTTGCATTGGTTTAACTCATGATCAGCCACAGCTCACAGTACGCCATTTTGTTTGGAGTACAACAACAACAACTTAATACAATAGTACATCATATGATATAATGAGTCAAGCAATTATTATTGATTTTTATATAGAACCTAATTAAATTAAAACAAATAATATTTTAAACAATTTTTTAGTGTAAGTGTAGTTTTTATGTCCAAGTTCAACCCACAAATACCAACAATACCAAAGAATACCAGGAAAATATTGTGAGATTGATCGGTGAAATTTCTAAATTAGGTACCTCATTATCATAATTATTTTCATTTATATTATATTATTTTAAAGCGATAATATTTTATTTTATGTTAAAATCATCACCATAATCAATTGGAAAAACTTGAATCTTAGAGCGATGACTGCTCCACCGCTAAAATACAAAATGTATGCCCAACCAAACTCGACACAAACTCAAAATTACCGTGTGATGAATAATTATCATCATAAACAATATTCACAACCAATTCAACCACCACCTCCACCTGCTCAAAATGATTTGATATTAGTTTCCGGAGGATATGACAACACAATTCGTATATGGAATGTTGAGAAAGGTTTTTATCACAAATTGTTACAATATCCAGACAATACACATGTATGTTTATCATATAAAGATTTTACTCAAATGTAAGATTTATAAATAAAAAAAATTCTTTTTGTTTGCAGATAAACTCTTTGGCGATCACTCCTAATCGAGATGTGTTGGCAGTATCGGGCTATCAAAACATCCGTCTTTATGATATCCAAAATAATAGCAATAATCCATTAATTAATTTTGAAGGAATCACCAAGTTAGCACTTTGTCCTTTATTTTAAATCTGCTAATATGCTAATTCTAAAATTTTGTTTTCAAAAATCATAGAAATGTTTCTTGCATTGGTTTCAGCCCGACTAACAGTTTTATGTTTACCGGTGGTGAAGATTTTCATGTTAGAATATGGGATGTAAGATCAAGAAGATTGACATGCCAAAGGCAATGTCGTTTACAGACTCCGATAAATTCGGTGTTTTTGCATCCAAACGAAGTTGAAATCTATATTGCCGATCAAAGTGGCTCAATTTGGATCTGGAATCTGCTAAACGATGAGGTGCAGCGTTTGTTTGTGACCAATGATGGTTTTATTCAGCATATTGCCTACGATAAAGAATGTCGTCTTTTGGCCGCCATCGATACTCTGGGCAAATGTTATATATTTCGTAACACACGTTATTATCCACAAGAAATGATGGAAGAGAAGAATGGTGAAATGACTGCCAGTGGTTACCTTCATCGGCGATTAATATTTCAAGCACATGATAAATTTGGACTAAAATGTTGCTTTTCCCCGGATTCAACATTATTAGCAACCACTTCTGCGGACAGTACTGTCAAATTTTGGCGCACTTCCGACTTGTCCATTGTCAATTCGACCACCACGATTCAGATTGATGATCCTTCTGAATGTAAATCAGGCAAGAAAAGCAAACCGATCACAAGCTATGATCAATTCTTAAAGTATAAAGAATTAATCAATGCTAATGCTGACGATATCGGAATGGAATTCGACCCTTCAGCGGTTGCAATGTTGGGTGCGCCATTTTTGGCCCGACTATTTCCATGGAAGAAAGTAAAGCCACAAAAACCACCACCATGCTATTTGAAACGAAGACGCCATCGTTGTGGTTTCAATGCTGCAAACAACAATTGTAGCGAAGATAATAATGGCCACCGAAAATTTAGCTGCAAAAGCCATTCATCAAACCCGCACTCCAAATACGGAGGCTGTGCTCGTTGCAATAATCACAACCATAATCGATTGAAGCACACGGTTAGTTTTAATGTGTTACAGCAGAATCTCAACCCTTTAGGGCAGTTGAATCTGCATGTGGCCAAAAATAAAAAATGCACTAATAATACGCGATTATCACTGACCGATCCATTAAACTGTAAGTAAAAAATAACATTTTTTGGACATTAAAATATGTTTCTTATTTATGATTATGTTTTAGCACCTGTCAAATCGAATGTTAATCTATCAAGATCGAAAAATGGTGCCATGCTTGTAGACAATCTTATACAATCTTCACTGAATGATTTGAAACAATTTGAAAAGGATTCTGCTCAACAAGCCCATCATCATCCGTTTTGTGGGCAATCGTTTCCCACTTTATATGATCAATATTTTGACAATAGCTATAATGAATTGATGAACAAATTAGAAGAGTTTAGCTCTAGTAAAAATAACAACGCGGACAGTACAGATGCAAATGGTGCAAGCATCGCCAGTTCAACATTGTGGTTGGATTCTAATAATGATGATATTTGCTCCATTGAACGACAAGAAGATGAAGAATTTTTGCAGATAATTAAGCACTTATCATTGGTAGAAGATAATTTTGATGATGATTACGTTGATTATTACCACAATGGACATGCTCCTGAGGATGATGACGAAGATGACGATGGTGATGATGAAGATAGCTATACTAATGACAAGGATAACAATTCAGAATCAATGAAACGTGTGCACAGCTTGTTTATCAATGGTGACCATGAACGTCAACATAATAATGATTATGATGAGGGTGATGGTGCTGGCGATTATGTCAACCCACCAGAGATCGGTTCAAAAGAAAATTACATCGGTAATAGAAATACTGCTGTCAATGGTTTTAATGGTGGTGTTAGTGCTTCTGCCAGAAAAATAATAAAAAGCAAATCGGCTAATAATAGTCGTAGTAACAGCAGCAGCAGAAGCAGTAGTAAAGCTCGCAGTACATCCAATGAATGCTGCTGTTCATGTGATTGTTTTCAAAAAAAGGACCAAGAATTAAATCAATATGAACTATTGAGAAAACGTCTACAGGAAGAGAATGGCTTAAATGATAACGATCATAATAATAATAAAAAAAACAAGCATAAAAATGAATGGTCATTGACCGAACAAATCACACCGTTTCAGGTGCTGAAAAAATCCAATCAAAAATGGGTTTGGGATGTTGCTTTCTCTGCTGATTCACAATACGTCTTTACAGGTGAAATTTGATCTAATTCATTTTAATTATTTTAATCATTTTAATCCACCATAAATAACTTTGTTTATTTGCAGCTTCTTCCGATCATGTTGTACGATTATGGTCAGTTTTTAATGGACAAATAACACGTGAATATTTAGGTCATCAGAAAGCAGTGACCACTTTAGCATTTTCCGATTCATTAATTGATGGATAAATGCAGCTAAACATTTAACCGAAAGCACCGAATTCACGCTCGTCAAAGTCTGGTGGACAATTTTTTTCTTTTCCTTTTTTAATCTTATTCTACTTCAGTTTGGGCCATTTTCCCAATCACACTACAATCGCTTAATTTAGCATTGTTCTGTGGTGTTTTGTCATGGGTTTTATTGTTTTTAACCCGTTATTCTATCCCAAACAGCAACAACCTCAAGATACTCGCATGGTACTTATAATTAGTTTTAACTTAATAGCCGCACACAATAAAATTTAATCGCAAAACAAATAAAATTTTATCGTAAAACAAATGAATTTTTTAAAAGTTGGAATATTCGCAAGTATGCATTGGGTCACGTTTGAATAAAAATTTTAAAAATTTAATATTTCAAAAAAATCAAGCAATACAATGGATTCGTGTAAAAAGTTTTCAATCTGAATTATTCAACATTTTTTTAGATTGAAATTTAGTGATGTTTTTAGCTATTAAGCATGCGAAGTGTGAAAATTAGTTGAATAATGGATATCATCTTTAAGTAATTGTTTAGGAAATAATTGTGTTATTGAGACATTGGGATAGCATCGCCAAAAATCAAGCAAAATCTCGAAGATAATGGGTGTAGTTAGTGTGCGTGTTTATAAAAGTAAAAAATGCATACTGAACAATATGAGTGGGCTTTTTTGTGTTGACATACGATAATCGGTATGCCAATAATGTATGCTGGGACTGAGTAAATATGAGGATTAGTGTAGATAAATGAGAGCTGATTGTTTCTAGCCAAACAATTTGGACAGATTGGGAAGAGATTTTTTCTTCTTATCGTCAGTTTGTTCGGCAGATTTGTCGGACAAACTGGCCAACGATGAGAACGGTTTGGCACCCAATGCTAATGCATTTTTGAACGAACGTTGGCGTCTCTTGTCTTTGGTGTTGTTGTTCCAAAATATGGCACCCAATGGAGAGGAAGGGTTGTTATTGATATCCTTACTGATAGTATTTGCATTAGATTCTTTCAAAACGGACATTGTGGGCGGTTGTTCCAGTGATGCGATGGTGCCACCGGCCGTACTGGCAGCAGCCATCATTTGCTGTTGTTGATGATGATTAGATATTGCAGCAGCATTGGCAGCTTGCATCAATTTGGATCGTATGAATGCTTCGCGATATTTATCTTGAGGCATTTTCAAATAGTTGCCATAAAACATGCCCGGACCATACGGAAAGTACGTTTGTTCTAAATCCAATGATACTTTAGGTGAAATTTTGGACTGCATCACCGCCAACAGGTCTTGATTCATTTTCATGCGGTTCATTTTGTGGATATCCATGCCAGGGCTGAGCACTTGGTTTTTAAGCAGCCAATATTCCAACAAACGATTATTCAAGTTAGGATTATTGGCCACCATTTGAGCCAGATTAGCGTTAGGTATTGATAGCTGCTGTCTAGCAGCAGTTGAGGCCGCAGCAGCCAGACCGTTAGGAACTATCGGACCAAAATAGTTAAGATTCGAATCGGAAGCGCCAGAAAACAAGGGATTGTTTTTATGCATCCTATTGGATGTTGGATACTGCGACAACAAGCTATTCATCATTTGTTCCTCGTCCATATACGGATGTAAGTTCGACGAAAATTTATTGTTATTATTGAGACGATGGTGTGGATGATAATGCCCATGATGATCGTGTGACGGGTACGCTCCATTCATATTCAAACCAGATGGTTTATTATTATGGAAAATAATATTTCTGATTGGATGATGTTTGTTACCTGTCATTTGCCAACCACCGCCTACATTACCCATACCAACTCCAGCACCAATCAGATTGGAAGCTGGCGACCAATCGCCAGGCTGCATTTGTGTAGGTATATTCATGAATGTGGATTTATCGGGTAAATTGTTTCTACTGAATGCATCCAATGCATTCTCCAAAGCACCATTATTGTTAAGGTTATTTTTATCTTTTTTCTCCTCAATCTGAATCAGTATCGGTAATATTCCAAGACTTTTCTCTTGTGGCCATTGACCATTTCCGCCATTACCGCCATTACCATCATTACCACCACCACCACCACCACCACCATCAACTCCACTCATGCTGCCACCCCCGTTATAGCCACCATCGATATTTTGGTTATTATTACCTGACGGATAATTATAGAACAATGGTTCCAAAGGAGATGTAAAAAATGAATTCGTACTTGCATTGGCTTCTTTATCATCCATATCTCTACTGTCATTATCTAAGCCATCCATATTGTTATTGTGATTATTGATGTAATTTCGGTTTCTGTCACCATTACCATTACCGTTACCGTTACCGTTACCGTTACCAAAACCATAACCAAAACCATAACCATTGATATTTCTATTCATATCTTTGTTGTGGTTGGTCTCGTTTGGTCGCAGTCTTTCCATTAGAAAATAATAAAATTCATTCAGATCTTGAAGGGCAGTAGTTCCTGCGTTATTCTGGCTTTTGTTATTTAGACTGTTACTCGGGTCATTGTTATTCTGATTGTTGCTGTTGATACCATCACCACCATTTCGCGTTTCTCGTTGATTACGAATCAAATCGGTATCATTATTGATCATGGATCCAGAAACTGATATATCAGGATTTTTGCCAGGAGTGCTACTGGTTCCGTTACTGGAATAAGCATTGGATTGTCCGGAGACTAATTGAATAGCCTGTTCATTATTGGGCGTGGTGATCGAGGTGATCTGATGGCTGAGACCATTTTTGTTGTATTTATTTTGAGAATCCAACATATCTTTGGCGGTGAATCGCTCCATGGCTTGTGGTGGCATTGTAATACCCGCTGCCAGATTATTGATTGTTATCGGTGGTACTGTGGCCGATTTGAACGATAAATGCTCACTACCGTCAGCTAAATGACTTAAATCTTCGATGCTGCTATCCTCAATCTCATCCACTTCCATTGAAGATAATTTACCACCATTATTAGTACTAGTTGTGGTAGTACTCGTTTTGCCGTCCATCAAATTCAAGAGTGGTACCTATTAACAGTGATGCACGTTACACGACAACAATGGTTCATGGATCGATGAATTAGATGATGGTGATTGTTGTTGGCATCCAAAAAAGAAAAACATAAAGAGGAACATGATTGGTTTGAACATTGCCATGAACAATGCTAATCAAGTTATTAAAACATCCTGATCCTGACCGAGTTTTTGTTATGATATCTTGATTGCCTAGTCTAATCCAAAGCTAAAACATCAACAAATCAATCAATCAATCAATCATCGGATCATCAGATCATTGAATGTTTGCAACTTTGATCTATTCTAACATGGGCGATTGTTTATATTGAATCTGGGCTTTGAAAAATTTGATTCTAAAATAGAATCAAATTTAACAATTTTTTTGGCGATTTTGTTGCCACAAATTGCCGATGGTTCAATATGATCAAGTGGGTGGAAATCAAAAAATAAAGTCTAGCCTAGTTAATATGACATTGCCAAATTATTTACCTTGATATAAACTATTTGAAGTTTTTTCGATTTCTTTTTAATTTTCATGGGTGATTTGGAATTTTTTATCGCTTTCAGCGAAGACGATGATGAATTATTTGCATTTGTGGCTTTAGACACCGTTTTTCCAATCGATTGTCCAGATGCAGATTGAGTATCTCGTTTATCTGTGCCGAATAACTTAGGTACTTTCATTACTTGAGTACTTGTTGTTGGCCCGCTTAAAGCTGCCGAGGATAAAGGGGACAATGCTGGACGAGCCCCAGTGGCAATGATGGTGGTGGGAGGTGTTGGTAGTAATTCTGGATTTAGGAACATTGGTGGGTAATGATGCTGATGGTGCACGATAAACACATCTTCATTATTTAACGGCTTAGCCATCATCATGGTGGTAGGTATGCGCTGAGTGACAGCCATCATTGCTGCATTACCATCTGCGTTAGTGGAATAAGCATTCATGTAGGGCATTATTTGATCGGCAACTATAAAATTTTGACTGGATGGACTGCTCATTGTATCCTCCATTGTTTCCGGATAGGTTCTATTTGCATGAACATGTTCAATATTGAACATGTTCATTCTAGCAGATTCAGATTCTTCATTGTGTTCTTTCAGTTCAGAATTATCGTTATTAATGGTTTGATGATTGTTGCTTTGATGGCGCAAAACTTCATCATAATCATCTAAGTCTATGTCATCGGACCCTTGACCATCATCGAACACCGGTTCCTTGGCGAATGATGAGCCCAGAGATTGGCTAGCTCCATTGTTTGTTGTTGCTGATGACAAGCTTAATGGTCTGCTTGCCGACGATCCTGTTTTGCTGATAGGACTTAATGATAAACTAAAATGATTATTAGTGGGTGGTGTGGGCAAAGGCGATGGTGATTGCGGTGAAACATCTTTTTGCACATCTTCTTCATCATCTTTTTCGGTCCAAAATCTTCTAGTTTGGTTGTGGTGATGCAAAATCGGTTCTCTATTCTGTCCTAACGACAGCATTGATGGCGATGAAGATGATGATGATGATGAAGAGGATGATGGCTGATCATAGAATGAATCGAACAACGATGAATAACGTGAAAACACCAGTGACCGTGCCAAGTTGGCGGCTGGCAAGCCCATACCGCTAGCGTCAGAATTGCTTTCGCCATTGCCGGTTGTTGGTATCGGTGGATCCCAGCGATCCTGGATGGTATCTGTGATGTTATTGTTGCTGCTGCTTGAACTAATACTGGAACTACTGCTAGCGTTGATGTGGTTGGTTGATAATTCTTGATTTCCGGCATCAACACCGGTAGCAATATGGCCCTCATTATCATTGCTGGAAGGTTCAATCAACAAATCATATCGTGATTCGGTGGTCAGTATTCTTTTGGCCAACGGCTCAACAACATTAGCGCCAGTGTTGGAGCAATGGACCAGCACCAACACAGCCAACAACAGTGCCATTATTGACAAGTACTGTTGTTTTTTAGAACGTATCATGATTAAAGCTTTTTTCTTAGCCGATTGAGGAGGAGCAATCAATTGAGAGTTCAGCACTCAGGACGCACACACGCGCACACACACACAATCTGCACAAGCACGTGCAGACCTATAATGTGTGTATGTGTGTTTTTTTTTATTAATTCAAAACTTGATGAATAAGCCAAAATCAGCCAAAAACACCGATCAGTACACGCTGTAGACACGCCTATTCAACAACACTGTAAGCGCAAGCGGATTAAATCGTGTATGATGTGTGTGATGAACAAACACAAATTGGGCGATTACCAATTGATCGGATTTAGCAAACACAGTTCGAGGCTGGCAAAATTAGCACACCAACAGACCTATAACAGCGGATGTCGGCGTGTTTATAAGTGTGCTTGTATGTGAACAACACCGAAACCAAAAATTGAATCAATAGGATAGGATAACGGTAGCTCTTATTTATAAAGTGTGATGGCCAAACAATGGCTTCTCTCCTGATTTGTTGTTTGTCTCTTTCTATTTCTTACTATCTACTCAAGCCCTATCTCATTCTGCATCCATCTTTTTCTCTTATCATCAACACCTTTTAACACTGGACAAATTCGTTTATTCTCTTCACTGCTTTTGCCTGATTAATTCTAATATTAGTTTTGAAGATGCAATTTTTTTACAAGAGAAGACCCACAAGAAAGAGAGAGAGAGAGAGAGAGAGAGAGAGAGAGAGAGAGAGAGAGAGAGAGAGAGCCAGAAGTTTTATATTGGAAAATCGAATTTAAGCTTCACCATCTATTCCAGGTACACAATAACAATAGCAATAATGATAATAAAAAAAAGTAATAGAATGTTGTATGTGTGTCTCGATATTGCGAATTGATGGAGGGATAAACACAAACATAAACAGTGTGTCCAGGAGGGAAGTTAGAGAGGGCAGTGGTGGAAGGTGTGGGGGTCTGTAGAAAAATGAAAAAAGTACAAGTGTCGAGGGATAATCAACCCAAATTTATTGTATGTATGTATGTCTGCTTGTCTGTGTGGTAAGTTTGAAAGTTTTTTTAGACGTTTTTGTGTATCATGAAATCGGATGACGAGCACCGAAAAAATAAGTTTAGACCACAGATCATTCAACTGATGATATAATGGGAATTGATTAAAATAGATTCGAAAAAAAAGATGACTTTTCTGAGCAGGTTTTTGAGCCAAACTTTTCAAAGGAATTAAGATTAGTCAATCAATATTAAGCGAAACGCCTTTCTCAAAGATTCAACTTTCAATCTGGATGTTTTTCAAATGTTTTGATCCGGATACGGATGCTGATGATGTTCTAATCGATTGTCTTGATCTGAATCCTGTTCTATTTATTTATTATTATCTCGATGTCTATCTTGTAGGGATCAATAATCATCGGGATCATCCAAGTCTTCAGCATGGTTAGAGATAATCATTGAAGACGACACAAAAAATACAAATAATCACAGAAACACAGAAAAGGGTGAGCATACAATGTGGCTGTTGCTGTTCCAACCTGATGATCATCAATTTTGATGGTCATCCAATAATCCACGGTCTATCACCCTCACCCTTAAATCTGAGTATTACATCTGAGCAGCATCTGTACAAAGCCATGTGTTTTTTTTTGATTTTTACCTCTGATGTCCTTTTGATGTATTGTCTCTGGTCATGGTTAGCCACCGTAAGGACGACAACAACAACGACAACAACCCATTAATTCAATTCAATTCTTCATTTATATTACTATGAATATTGTCTATTTTTAGACTGTGTCGGTGTTTATGTGTATGATTCGACTGACCATTGGCTAATAGCAGTTGGATGGATGGATGGATGGATACATGGATGGAAGGAAGAATGGATGAATGGATGAATGTCAATTGGCTAGTAGCGACCGAATATTGTTATTATATGAGCAAAAGCAGCAGCAACAAATGATTAAGATCGATTGTTGGTGCTATGGCGGTGGTTTAGTTAGCCCGGTAGCGTCTTTGTTGCTAAGGAGATCTAATTCAAATGATTGAATAATGATTGATCTCAAATGTACTTCAACAAGAATAGATACTACCAACAATGAACAAATGCCTGGATGATAATGATGATGAAGAATAATAACAAAAGAACAGGGTTACTGTAGTAAAGAAAAGCCGAATCAAATTTAAATGGCTACTAAACATGAAATCAAACTGGATGCGCCACCATTCAATCAATCTCCGATGCCTTCCAGTATTATTTGCAGACCACTCTGTGTTTGCGTATGCGTTCCCTGGTTTTATCTTATAAAATTTCATACAGAAGGGCGTGCTCACTTATTTTGGTTTGGAATAATTTCTGGAATTCGCCACAAAATCTGGGTCTAAAAGCTTGCTTGGTTTTGCTTAACAGAAATATTACTTAAATTTGATTTCTGCATGAACGGAACCAGACATTGACTTCATCGTTGTTTTTTTAGATTCCATCTGCTGATCTCCATTATATCTGCTAAAGTTCTTAGTGTCTTGTGCCGGTATTTTTATCGTATTTTAATGATTAAGGTTGAAGGTAGTAACCTGTTGATAAATGCTTCCAAACCAAAATGATGGATTAATTTGACGCCCTTCCAAATGGCACATTTCTGTTGTTGTTTTTGTGAGGCAGAGGAAAAGATTCAAAACAAAACTCCTTTTCAATAGGTCCATATCTAAAAATATTAAGATTAATAATCAATCTTAAGAAAAGAATCTCTTTCCAATAATGTTTTGATGAAATGCTTAACTACTTGGTAGATTGATAGAAATTATGGAACTATTGATTTTAGCTCAATTGAGTTTATAAAACTATCGAGACAATCATATAATGATAGATGAATTAATGAGCTTGAAAACTGTTCCATAGATTTATTTTTTGATTTTTTTTTATTGAACGATTCAACGACCAACTTGCCATTTGTGGTAGAAACGGATTTTTCCTGCTCATGTTTGGTCAATGTCCGGAAACTTTATTGTTCGCAATCAATCACTCAGATTACCTGAAAATTGTGCCAATATTGGCATTTCATGACCAGGCCTTTTAGATTTATTCAGCATTGCTTCCCAATATGTTAGCAACATTGTTGTTGTTTTTCAGCAACCAATGCTGTTACAGGTACTAGTTTGGTATTTTTTTATATAAATTTTTTTTCCTAAACCTTTTATTTGCAACACCATTACCATCATATCGAATTTGAAGTTGTGTCAACTATCAGCGAAAAAAGTTTGAAAAATCCCAAAAATAGTAGCCCGAGAAATATGTACAATTGACTTTTTGGTGAAACAAAAAGAAGAGGGACGTGGGACAATCTTTGTGAATTTCACTAGGACTTAGTTATTCTTGGTGCTGCCTGTGCTGCCGGACAGCGACAGGACAGCATCAACAATGTTGGTCATTGACCAATGTTTCAAATCAAAGTGAGAGGTCGCATATGTAGCAGCTTCATGGGTCTGACATGCATTTTTCTGAATGTAATTATTATCATGATGATTGGATGATGCTGCCATCCAATACACTCCCATCACCAAGACAACAGCGCGATGAAGGGGATGATCGATATATATCGTGCCACCAAGCACTCTAACCATAGCCAAACCGACTGCCATGGCAGTTTTTGTTTCTGTATTAATAACTAACTTACGTTACGTTTCTGACAATGAATCGCAAAGGGTTTTCAGTTTGAATAGATAGCCAAGTTTTTGAATTATGAAAGATTATATGGCCTGGCAATTGCAGACTGCGCTAGCGTGCGCACGAGTCAAATATGCGCATCATGACGATTTCAGGCTGGATTTGAACTGCCCAACAATACAGAAATAAGTGACAAAAATATAATGCAGCTTAATAGATTGCCGTGCATCAGGCGCCTACATTTGTGCGTGAATCCTAAAGCTTGGCTGGTACACGCCCGATAGTCTATATTAAGCATGGTTGCTTATGCTCTTTTTTTTATTATAAAATGATGATTGCTAAGCAAATGTGGTGACAATTATTTGATCAAACCATTAACACTACCGCACTGTTTGCACCTTCTCTTGGACGCCATCACTAATGATGGTCCATCTCTATCCCGCCCACAAGCCAAAAACCATGCTTATAATGGTTTGACCTGCTCAGTTAATTGGCAAGCTTGCCTGTTCGAGTATCATTTTTCATATCTGGCCTGACTGGCTAGTTTCGGGTTCGAAACTCAATGACTCTGAGAGATTAGATTCACATATTTCTAGATTTATCATCTTCCATATTTAATGTAATAATAATAGGATTGTTTGATCCATGCCACTCCCATTACAGAGAAAAATTTAGATGCCACAATTGACACATATTCCATTAATGGCTATTTAATGTTTGTTTTATTGTGGACACCCCCTTGAACACAGTCGCACACGCACACACAGTGGGACGATTTCTAAATAAAAAAAATGATCGTTTTTAGAAACTTTTTTATATTATTTCTGTAAACAATCCTCAGCGGCAAAATGTGTGCGGTGGTGGCGACAAACCGATTGTCTGAATCAAAAGAAAAAAAAATACCAACATAGAACCAATTTTAATGATGATGATGATGAATGCTGCATGTGTGAATATACATTGCAAACTATATGGATGTCTCAAATTAGATCATCTTTGTGGCCAACACCATCGGCACAAATTTAAAGCATAAAGAGTCCGAAAGATGCTAGCCTAGATTTAGATGCATAGATTTCCTACACACTTGGAAAAACCAATGAAAGCTGGAAATATAATATCTTTCTTTATTTTATTTTATTTTGGACTAAAATAAGGTAAACGAACCAAGTGAAAATGACCAAAAACTAAATATTCTCAACCAAACAACAATAGTAGTACGCAGACGACAAAGATGGTGGCATCTAGACCATCAGTGACAAAGGAAGAAAGCAATACAAATAAATATTTCTAAAAGAACCAAACAACAGATCCCTCAATGGCGGTTGCAGTTTTGATTTTAGCAAAACCATCAGCAAACCAAACCAACCAACAAAAACGAAATCTATCTCAGATGCGGTGGGCGTCAGTGTGAAAAATTCTCATAATCTTTTATTTTTGCTTGAGGAATGAATGAATGAATGAATGAATTAAGCTAGTAGATTGACACAAAAAACTATGCTCAACGGCCGACTACACCAATGCATGAAGACCAATTCAAAGTGACCATTCAATTCCTTTTTGATGACTGCTTGGCACATTTTGCTTTTTTTTCTCGCACGGTGCTTCAATCCTGCTGATGATCCTGCTTGTCCTTTTTTCTGGTCATTCGGTTATTGCACTGGCCACATTGCTTACTTGGTATTCACACTTTTCACTTTTTTTCTAATTCATTGCACGCAATCTACAAGTCTTGATGTAGAAAAAATTTTTGAAAATAATAAAAATAAAAACTTTTCATATTTTAGAAGAAAAATCAAAGAAATATTGATCTTTCAAAAGTGGTAATGTGATACGGGTAACGTTTAGCAGTTATTCAACTCCAGTGGAGTTACGACCCCTAGCGTAATTTTTGTCAAACGACCGCTAAGGTGTTAACATGGTACCAAGTTTAGGTAAGCGAGTTTCTCCAACAGCGACATCTATTATCAATTTTTTTTCCTAAAATGACTGCACTTTTCACCGATAGATGACACAGACAAAGCATTCTCATTTTTCAATTCGTTTCGAATCATTCGGTTTTTAATGGCATTGCATTCTTGGCTATCACCAGGGCCAGCTCAGGGGACTGTGCAACTGCGCTGTTGCCCAGAGCGCCGATCAAAAAAAATTTGGAAAAGGGCGGCAAAATCTCGGTCCTGCCTATCACTTATCACTGCTGTCTCTTTTTTATTGTTTGTGGTGCTTATTTCAAAACGAAAATGTAGTTTCAATAAAAGAATCACAAATTTTGATTGAACTTAAATGGACCGCAATCCTCATAAGAATCATGATGTAAAAAAAGCCCATCGAATCGCAACTGATATTGATTGAGGTCGATGATCATGGTGTTGCGTCAATCTGTAATACAATCACACATCAAAACGGCTCTTGTTTTCAGGACTGTTCCTTGATTAATTTTTTGTGTCAACACATTGGCATTCCATCATCATCGCAATAAGCTAATACTTCTAGCCATCTGTCGTAACTGGTCTATTAAAAAAATCAACAACAGTATCAAATGCAGGCAGAGCAATGCTAGCTAATGAAAATTTTTTGTTCTGAGCTGATTTCCTGGTTGGATTCTACATTGGTTAGTTCACATTATGATATTGATTGTGATTGAACAAAATATTGAAAATGATGAAAAACAAAGCCGAAAACCGTTAGGAATCCTAGCCAAGGATATTAGCATTCTTGTTGTCAAAGTAATATAAACATAATTTTGCTGTTTGAACAAACAAACCACTCTGTACCCTGTTGCTACAGGCAAAAGCCATAAAAATAATGACTGTTATATTGTGGCAATGGTAAAATTGCACATACACCAATTCCAAAAAGTCTCAAACTGACTATTCTAAAAGTGTGTTCATATAACGATAATTATAATAAAGTTCATCAATTAAGTTATGCATCTATTCTATTCAATTCTATTCTATTGTATTCTAGCGTATGGCATTCTATTTTGTTTGTGGTAATTTAAGTTGCTTTTCAAAAATGATTTTTAATGATGTTTACACCCGCATAAGTATTAATTTCATCAGCCGTTCCAGTCGGCTGCCAAAAAGATCAGAAATCAATTCTGGCTGCAATTAGGATAATCATCATTATACATTTGATGCAAGTGGTTATTTTTGTTTGGTTACACGGATTGGCTATGTTCCAAGATATTAAAAACAATAAATAAATCAAAGTATCATTTAGCAAATATTCAAATGAGAATAGTCGATGGTATGGAAGTTTGTCAATAGAGCAAAATGTCCTTTATTTTCAAAAGTCAAAAGGCGAGTGAGCCTGCGCTGGTAAGGTAAGCCTTTATATACAAAGGTCTGTGAGCATGCGTGTGTGTGTGTCATGCAAGTATGTGTCATCGACTAGTGTCCTGCGTAAGTGGCGTCCTCTGGCGAGTAGTTTACTACAGCTAATAAACTTAAAATTTTTATGATTGCGAACACTTTGGCCAGGTTTCTCCTATGATTTTTATTAAAATCAAATAATTTATTTATACAACAATTCACCGATTGGTCGCTTAATGAATAAATTTGAGAGTAAATTATTGTTACTGTCAATGGCGGTGTAATTTGCGATTGATTTTTGTTCTGAATTATTTGAACATTGTAATGTTTGGGCTAACAAAATCGGCAAATCTAATTTACAGCATTGCCCACTAAGCACATCTACAGCCTGAACTAGCCATTATGATTTGATGTTCATATAATTCTGATCACTTATCAATCGTATTAATTCTCTTTTTGTGGAAAACAATTTCCCGGAAAAAAAATCGATTTATTCTTGTTAATAATATATTATAATTGTCTATACGTCTATACGTTTTGTCAATATTTATATGAATGGCCAATGCACATCATTGTTCATCATCGAATCGCTACTTAGAATAGAATTATTCAATATATAATTTGCATGGGAAACCATTTGAATCAATATAGTCAATTATGTCTGACTATTTTAATTTGTCAATAAAAAAACTACTATATAGGTTAGCATCAATTGATTTGAGCATTTTCTTCTAAAGAATGTTGTAGTAAGGTTGTATGCTAAACCAATGCCACTGTATGGCCTTTTCAAACAAAAGTAACTCCTTTTTCCGCGTTGGGCCATCACTACTCATTACACATACCTATTATTTGCAATAGCGATTGGTTCAACCCCTTCCAACAACTATTGGTCAACAAAAGTAGAAGGCGTAGTAATTTTTTAATTTTTAAAACATTCATCAATAAAAGATGCATTGTGATTGGTCAATATAGAGGATGACTAGACTATGACTAGACCGCCACACAGCACCCTTTTTGACTAGACGAATCATAACGAATGCTGAATCAAAAATCATCAAACTGTAGTGGCACCTTTTGTTGTTCTGTTCAACTAAAGTTTAACATTATCAACTTTGGCAACTTTGCCAAATATGTAATGTAATGCATGGACACGCTTGATTGGTTTGACTTGTTCCGTATTATTCTGGTTAAATCAGTTTATAAAATAATCGTAATGTTATCCAATTCTGTATAGCCTCCTAAAAACTGGAAACCATTTTTTGGTTGGATTCACATTTAGGTCTGCTTCAATCGTTGTGGTTGTTTTTGTTCAGACTGATTTTGGAAATTTTTTGCTTTATTTCAATTATTCTGCTGCTGTCTGCTGTAACTGCTGAATCCTGTATACTGCCATATTCCTTCTTTTTCATTTTCTTTCTATTTTAGAAGGTTTTCCTGACTCCTTTCAATTTGATAGAATTTTGGTGCCGGTTTTGTTTTTTAATACCCTGTTACACAACTATTGGTTGGTGTATAGCATTAGCAAAAGAAACTTCCGGTATAACCGGATGCTCAAGTTGGCTTTGGTTTCAATGTCCAATGTTTTAAACATAGAATTTAGGCTTTGGAATTCGTTTTATGGAAAATGTTGAAACTATTTCCTCTTGTTGGCGTTCGATCATTTTTCACAAGAAAATGGTACACGCTGCTCTTTGACTGCAATCCAATGGTTGATATGCTAAATTTTGGGCATGTACTGGTTGGTGTCCAATAATATCGGCATTCTATTCAGGATTCATAATTATCAATGTTATTTTTGTGGAGGCCAACAAAAAAGAACAAATGTCTGCATAGATATTGAGAGGGTGGTAAGGTGGAGGGAATTTTTTTTGCATAGTCCTTTGCCGTACAGTTAAGTATAGTATAGTACAGTACAGCACAGTGATATAGTGTTATTATAGTGTTATAGTATTCAATTTTGCTTCTTTATGGTTGAAAGATTCTTCAAAAATCTCTTCTTCTTAGCACTGTTGTGACTGAACATGTACAGTCTAATAAGAATGAATCATGTTCTCATAGACCATACACCATAATCCACTATGTGTATCCAATTTCTCTTCAAACGCCAAACCAACCATTAACAGCGACCATTTTTCATGTTTCTTCTTCACCATCATCAGCATTGTATTATTGTTGGTTGCAGATTGGGTGAAGGAAGCAGCCAAATTGAAAATTGAGCTACAAGCTTCCTTTCATCAACAAACCGAAACGATACTAACTGTATTTATTATAACTATTACTATACTGTGTGATAAGGAATAGATGCAGAAAGCTTTAATAATTTTCTCATCCACTTTTCTAATTTTCTTGCTTCTTGTTGTATATCATTATTATGCATTATTATGTTTGATGATTATGACCAGAACCAAGTAATCAAATTTCCACCAATCCTGGATTTTCAGCTCATAGATTCTGTTTGTCGGAGGCAGGAAACCATTCACCATTCTGATTGCTGAAATAACAGCACGAGTGGTTTTGGAGCCTTGTCTACTGTTAATCTAAGCTAGATCAGGGCTTCTTAAACTTTTTTCATTCGCGACCCCATTATGATGAATTACCATTTTTTTTGAATCGCAAAAGTACAGAAAAATTTTGCTTCGAGACCCCATTTGGGGTCGCGACCCACAGTTTAAGAAGCACTGAGCTAGATCTTTATACTTTTATTATTTGTTTCTGTTGGCATGTTGATAGCTAATATTATGTGTTTTTTTAATAACCTACCAAAATCATAATTAATTGTCTTCTTTCTATAGCTGGCCATGGCAACTCTCCACTTTTTTTTCTAGCTGTTGCCAATTTTAGAGGTATTAATTATTCATTGAACCATCCTCCACAAGAGCATTAGCTCGACAAGAGTGTTGGTGTTTTCAGTGAGAAGAGAGCTGGACCAGAAACCATAAGCAAGAATAATGTTCAACCTGTCAATTTATGGTACCATCAATCCGTTATTTAGTAATAACACCGAAAATATTTATTTTTTAAAAAGGGACATCATGATTTCCTTGTTCATTTTAAAACACGTGCAAAATTCAAATTCTTTAAATGACCGGTTCTCATGTTGCGCGATTCTCTCAAAAAAAGTTCGAAGACGAACAAAGCAAAAATGAAAATAAAAATGATAAAGCCGAGCTTGGTAAGTATAAGGAGAAAGAAAGAATCAAGTAAGATGATTCCTGGTGCTCCAATGCAGCAGCAGCAGCAGCAGCAGCCACATCAGAATAAAAGTTTTGCCACACAACAACAATAATAATGGCAAACTAGCATGGGGGTTAGGGCGATAATAAAATTGCACATTTATAAATAATATGTCATCATTTGGGCGTTTGGTGTTGGCCTGGTTTAATTTTTTCATCAAAAACCAAAAAGATTGGCTAGATTCCTTAAACTCCCCTACCAGCCGTAGCAGCGACAGCAGCAGCAGCAGCAGCTTTGCTATGAACAACTGACCCAGAATCGAATACATCTTATGTATATTTTTCTGCACGAATCCGGAGTCTCTTGTGTGTCTGATATTTATAATCTTAAAAAGAATAATGCTCGAACACCTATCAAGCTGTTTTGGATACTAAAAATGATGATGATGTTTATTATGATGATCATGAACTGCTTCCTTTATGATCATAATCACTATGATTGTTCATGATGATGATGATCATCATTCTTAGCATGATTATAAATCTTGCTTGAGCCATCAAGCAAATATGTTTCAATTTAGAATCGATGATTGACGGTGAAGCATCTTTTTGTTGGTTTATTACTGAATTTTTTGCCTCTTCAATGGCTAGGCATTAACTGTAGGCTAATATGCAATAATGATGATGATGATTGGCCTGATGGTTATGGACACTTTTTCAATTATGGATTATGATGATGTTGTCGCACGCCAAGTAGTCGATCATCTTATTTTCATCATCATCATCATCATCATCATCATTATATTGGCATTTTTGTTTTAGACATTATTGTCATATCCTTTCCTCAATCTTTTGGAAATTTATTCCTCACAAGAATTAATAGAAATAACAGTTTGTACTTCATACAATATCAAAACAGAACATTGTCATTACTTTGCTCATCAGCTAAAGCTGTTCTCATCAAGTAGTCGATGTTTTCTGTTTGCCAAAGTTGCGGAAACTGGGCCGAAAATTATTGGGTTCTCCAATATCATTGCATCTATCTAGTTGGTTGTTTGGGAGTATCCTTTGTTGAAAACTATCATTATTGATAGATTCGGCTTTTCGGGGTGTGTTTGTTCAGTGTTAAAGCGAAATCGAATTTTATTGGGTTTTCTCAAGGAATAAATATAGTTGCTGACAAACTGAACAACTGCTGCTCAACTAACTTATCGTGTACTGGTATCCGGGAATTCTGGCTGCAGCTGTTGTTGTCGTCGATGTTATGATCACAATTGCGATTCTGTATTTTTGAGACTTGCTTCTTTTTTTTCTATTTTTCTTTTGATTAATTCGATTATCTGCTTGTTTATTCGCATTTTCCCACAATCAATGGGAATTTCAAAAGTTTCCCTTCTTTCTACATTTTCTCTCTCTCTCCCTCTCTCTCTCCCTCTCCCTCTCTCGTTCTGTAGAACATCATAATTGTATTTTTGAATCAAGTCAATTAAAGTTTCGAGTTCCAAACAGAATGCTTTACCAGAAAAAATTGGGCTCCTTTTCGATAAAGAGATTCTATTTTGAACTATCAAGAATCAGACAGTCAACAGTTATAGACAAAACACAAAGCCGACGCTGACAGTTCACGAGAGCCGTTATATCAATCCTTGATAAGCCCTTTAAGATTCAATTAATTAGTTTGTTTTTCCTAGTGCATTCCAATTTGTTTTTGCCTTTCCATTGCTGGCAAACTATCTTTTTATCCATTCACCGTTCCTTTTCGGATAGGGAAAAAATACCTAAAATAACTTTTCATAACTAGTCATTTGAAGCTCTGGTTGGTTGTTGGTGTTTAAAGAATCTAGAATGTTTTAGTTGCTAACAGCTAAAGCTCAATTAAAATTTGAGAGAATATGAAACAAATCTAATTAGCTAGCAATGGACTTTATGAGTTTATGTCCGTTTTGTCCTTTTGGCTTTTGACACTGTTTTTCCCTTAAAGGTTAGCCGCATTATTCACTAGATGGAGTTGTGTTTGATTGCTGTGCAGATGACGTATAATTTTCTGGAACGGAAATTTTCAAAAACTTTCATAAATTAATGAATCAATTTGAATAATGATGATAATCAAAAAGTTTCTTAGATTTTTAATGATTACATTTAAAATGAAGCCAATTAAATAGAAAGGATTTAAAAGGGGCATTTGGTAAATTCATAAAGGATACACTACGGAAAATTCGAGACAAAATTCCAAGATTTGTTCCAGTATGCAAAATTAGACCTGCCATAGTCTATGACCCAAATCGAATCTCGATATTTGAAGCTTAGGATTCTAGAATAGAAAATCGAAAGAAACTTAATTCTGCTTTCACTTGAAAAATGAAATCCTTTTTAACCAGAATTTATAAACGGATCTTTCTTGCAAAAAAATAGAAAACGTTTTAAAATGTGATTGAGTGTTACAGTAACATGAAGACAGTTTTGCTTTGATACAACAGAATAATGTTGTGGTTGCATTGAATTTTTTCTCGAACCCATTCTGTTGATGATCATACGAATCAATAATTTATGCTAATACACCACTGTTGGACATTGTGGTAAATGACCCAACTGAATATATCGGGCAGTCATACACATTGGCCCATTATTTGGCACACTCTTATCTGTAGTTTTTGATTGTTTTTCTCTATCGTTGGTTGGTCTTTTGTCTGGCTCAATTCGTGGATACATTGCGTGTTTCTTCATTCATTCAGATTCTGTGTTTGCTAAAATAAACAACCTGAAAGAGAAACCAGGGCATATTTTGCAAGCGTATGTTTGAATTGGTGTTTTCCGCTAAACAGTCTTCATGGGCCACCATTATAATTTTGATCAGAACTTTTCTTTTGATATAAATCAAAATATAAAATGAAAAATTCTAAATCGACTGAAAAAATAAACAGCTTTATAGGTGTGTGCAAGATGAATTGATTGTAGAATCATCATCTTTTATTCATAAATTGTTTGCATTGAAAACGTGGTCCCTATACAAAAACAAGCTGGCCAAGTTGTGAATAAGTTTTTACAATGATGGTATGGTGGCATAACCAAATTGCCTCCGGAATTTCACACCAATGTTTAATTGAATAGAAAAACAATAGCCGGGCAGAATTTCAAACACAAACAAAACGGTTAATCAAAGCTTCCAAAATTCATGGGACAGTCACGATACAAAACGAAATTTCGAAATTTCGAAATTTCATGATTTCTGCGGCTGATTTTTGGTTGTCTAGTCTTAGTCTAGTCTTATGATTGAACTGTTTCTGTTATGTTGATATGTCAATATGTTGTTAGATGGATGCATAACTCAACTCATAACTCGCTAGTTTGCTATGGCTGGTAAAATAACGCAAGCAAAAATGACCACGATGATCAATCTGCTACCCTTTGAACTAAAGAAAAGCCGCAACATCAGTAGGAGGGCGACAATTGATTTTTTTTCTTGTCTTACTCTAATTAGTCGTGTTACAGAGAGATTTGTCTCGGTTTTATTTTCTATTTTGGTGTGTAATTCAAGATATTGAGACAAATGCACTTTCTGACCATCATGCTAGTCCTTACACGCACAGTATTCTTGCATTTCATGTTCGTCTGTCTTAGTGTATGCTTCTGGAATCTAATTAATGTATGAAGAGAGGAAAAGAAAGAAAGAAAGAAAAAGAGAAAGAGAGAGAGAGAGAAATAAATAAAATAAAATCCAATGAAAACGAAACGCCAGAAGCTTTCTATTATTTTTGTTAGGCTTGATTCTGGATGTATTCCTATGAGTTCCGGCAACGTCCATGGGTGTACATACTAATCTGGAATACAAACAAGATGAACTGACCTGAACAAATGGAATAATAATGAATGCTTTGTTTCTATTGGCTTGCAACATTTTAAATAGAAAGAATCACAATTGAGAAATAATTGTGATGACCCGAATCTAATTGTTTTTGTACAATCGGATATGGTTCAGCTTCTTTCTAAGTGAACTGTATGAACTTTTCAATTTTGCGCCACAAAATCTTCATGTAATGTATAAAAACCTAATGGTATTGCATGGAAATGACCAAGTTTGACAATGCTAACCGATGCCATTGCATTGATGTTTGAACTTAATTTCAAAAATGGTTCTTTCAATCGATACAATTGCCAACACAATTGATGACAACCCTGATCACAACAACGGCAAATACTAATTTTAGTTCTTATTGTCCTTCCTAGCAGCAATATTGTTTGCCATTCCTTCTCTTGATTTCTATCATCAAAAACTTTTTATTGATTGTTTGACTTTTATCAAGGAGAATCGATTTATCCAATATCCAATATGTCTATTCATCTATCGTCAATGGATCCATCGGTAGATAAATTAAGTAAGAACAGAAGGCTAGGGAAGCTTGCAAAGGAATCGACATGCATTTGTCAATATTAGAAACTGGTCACAATGCTCTTAACGACGAGGCTAACTCACTAACACTAATTAAGAACCAAAAGAAAAGAGAAATCAAACATCCAAAACTGACAGTATATTGAGCAGATTGAAAAAATAAGGGAATATCTCCAAAATGAATTAGTTGAGTCTCAGAATCTGTCTGTCTCTCTCTCTCCCTTCCTGTTTCTCAATCATTCATCAATCCAATTAGCAAAATGCTCCTACTTTTGCATCAAATAATTCTGAGCCATTTCTTTCTTTGTGAACATTTTGTGCAATATTGGCATGCATCCTTCTTGATGCTCATTATGAAACAAATCAATGCATGTGTAATAAAACAATGAAAATTCAGCAAAGATGAATGGAAAGATATTTTTTAAAACTAAAAAAAATTAAAAAAATTCAATTTGGGTCAATGCATAAAAGCGATGTCCTTGGTTTCTAACACCACTCATCTTTTTTTTAATTGGAAATGCGCCTATTTCCTAAATTGGGCGTGCAGCTATTGTTTTAATGCTTGAACTATTGAATTAGAAGGCGGTGATCAAGTCGTTGATCAGAGAAACAGAGAGAGGGAAGGAGATAGAGCGAGCAGTATTTTTACAAATAAAAAACAGTTTCTATTGCCTCCCACTGTCTGTCTGTCTGTCCTTCTCCCTTTGTCTAATTAGTTTTTTTATTTTCTCTTTAATTCAATATTGAACAGTGCTCGTATATTTAGAACACGCCTTTATGCTTGGCCGTATAAAAATTGTCTGTTGAGATATTGATGATATTTGCTAAAGGAAAACTAATGGCCTATAATCGGTTTTTTTGCTTAGCCTATTCTTGTTGGTTATGAATGCAAAAATCGAATCTTATTTTGTGCCAAGTTTGAGATTTTGGCAGGAATATTGAAGAAAATCATAGTATTTGTGGAATGTGCCCCAAGTTACAGCTAAAGTGGAAAAAGCAGTAGAGAACAATCAGCAAAAGGAATTTGCAGAATTTAGTTTTGTTATTTTTTATTATTATTTGTTTGATTTCATCGGGCACCCTCCTTTGCACCATCACATGCACCATCAAAATCCTGGTTTGTCGGTTTGAGCCATAAGTGTTCACATTTATTTGGCCTCAAGTTATTTTTCTAGCATTCTGTTTTTTAACGATTTCCAAAGAATTCCCTACTTGTGTATGACATATTGTGTAATCTGGAATAAGAGGCAAAAAATTAAGACATTTTGAATTGAAATCTGTGAGCGATTTTTAATGCTCGCAACCGAGCTCATTGAAAACACGTTATCAGAAGGGCAAACTAAAATTAATAATAATGGGCACATGCGCAACCAACCACCACTAATAATGGAGTGTTCAAATCAATTTGGGATGGCTGGTTCCAAAGGGAGCATGCTAAATGTAAGAATGATGATGATTTTAATAGCACAAGAAACGCTATTGGCTGTGAATCGAACATGGCTTGGCTTTTGCTAGAATTTTTAAATTTTTTTCAATCTCAATATCAAATTGCTAGCCCACCAAGTTGTTTTGCAACGTCGTTTTACTTTTTCATTATTTTTATTAGTATACCATTGATTGTTCTAGGATGCTTGGACAAAAATCGCAATGAAAAAAATAAATGGCAACAGCTCAATACGCTTTTGTATATGTGACTGCATGTTTCCGGACATATACTGTCAATGTTAATCATTAAATATTCATCTATATTTCGGCTTGTTGTTTTGCTGTCTTTCAATCTAAGGCTTCTATTATTTCTCTTATTTTCTGGAAGGGGAACACACATCGTTCCAAATACGATTTCCGTAAGGGATAAGAGCAGAAAAACAGAGTAAAACTGTCAAATAAATGAATTGACTTTTGAGCGTATCTTGTTGTTTTGTGTATGTGAATGAGCCAGATGTTTTGGAATTGGCTGCCAGCGACAATAACAATAATAACCAAAAAAAAAAAAAAAAAAAATAGCGACCAACCAACCAACAGCAAACATACAGAAAAAAGCAAAAAAAATGGAGCATATTTTTTCTTGCAGCCCTCGACCGCTGTCATATATTCTCATTTGATGACACCCAAGTCGAAAACAGTGAAAAAAGACGCTAGTATCAATAGGATCGAGCATCAGCAAACAATATACAAAGAGAATGGCTGCCAACTAGATGTGTTTGCCACCATCGTTGAATCAGCACGGCTCAGGAACAATCAGTGGCGTGTCAAATTTTTTTTGGGTACGAACAAATATTTTTTGCCAAATTCAGCGAACATATCCCGATCGGTGCTTTGTTTTTGAAGCCCGCCGGGTTCATATACCACATATTCTATTGGCACAAAGCCATCTCTCTCTCTCACCTCAAATCTATTTCCTATTTTCAAAAGGCTTATATTTTGGTTTTTTAGACCTGAAAACCTTAACCTAAAAAATGTTTTTAAATTAGCTTTTACTCTCATAGATTTTTGTCAATAATTATCCTAATTTCAGCTCAATTAATCCCTTGGATAATATTATTCAAATAGATTCTTTTGATTATTAAATCAAAAAAGTCAACATTCTTCATTGAATGAGAAAAAGGTGAATGTTTGTTCATTGAGCCAATCAGTAAACAGTGAAAAAAAAGAAAAATTATTGAACATGGTATACAGCCTGTCTGTCCAAATTGTATACACTGTTTGAAAGCTAGCTCGGTTCCGGAAACAATTGCTGCATACCTTTAATAGGCGTATAATTTAGTATTATTTGTGTCCTCTAATTTCTTTCTTCTTGCTCTTGGTTTCTTGTTTCTCTGTTCAACTCAATCAATGGTAAAGAACCTTAGAGGGAAGCAAAAGAATCAAAAATACATATTTCATAAACCATATGGCCCTGATGTCTGCTATGGGGTATCCTATCAATGATATATGCTTAGTAATATATGCATGCATATTTTACATAATGAGCCTCCAAACATCCTACTCCTCCCTCGTTGTTGGTTGTTACATGAGCAACTAAGAAAGGACCAAGACAGGAACAGAGTGGCAACTAAGGAACCACGAGAAATGAAAGAAAAATAGCCAAGTTGCCAAATGAAAAATTCGTTTTGAAACAAATGAACTTTTGAGCATAAGAAGACAGAGAGCAAAAACAAAAGGCAACTTTGGTCGCTCCTTAGTGTTTTTTTTTCTGTTCCACGCTAACATCCCAATGTAAATGTATGCTTGCGTTAACAGGACGAACCACCGGACATTGGTGCTAGCCAGATTGGCTAGTGTTTGAGAAAACTTTGGCCTTTGTTTTATGAGATTCTCTACTATAACAGATTCTAGATTGGTGTATAATGTGGGTGTGTTCATGCATTATGATTATTATGTTGATGATTATCTATCTTCTATCTTATACAAATAAAAATGTTAAATAATTCCTGAAACTTTGCACAAGCATAGTGTAGGTATCGGTGGATGTTCTTCGCTATGTTAGATCAAGATTGATAAGATAACCGAATTTCAATAAGCAAAAAACGGTGTTTCTGAAAACGTAACGCTCTCTATATCACCCATGACCCATGACCCATGCAAACAACTGAGCGCTTTTAATAACAACAAACTGTCATCACGATACTTTGGGACTTAAGGAACCTAATTATGTGGGATTGATCTTTAAGCGATCAGCTTTAACCAGTACGTGTCTGTGCATGTCTGACGCCTATAAGAACGGCTTTCCCCTCTGATTGGTCCAGTGATTATTCGACCTCATGACGAGACACACTGTAAACAGGAGAATAAGGTGTGCTCCTCCCTCTGATTGGTTCAATGATGATTTGACACGATGACGGGACACACTATAAGCAGAAGAAGAAGCTGTGTTCCTCCCTCTGATTGGTCCAGTGATGATTTGACATGATGACGAGACACATTGTAAATGGGATAAAAGAGTGTGCTCCTCCCTTTGTTTTGTCCAGTGATGATTTGAACTGATGAAGAGACATGCTATAAACAGCAGAAGAAGGTGTATTCCTTCCTCTGATTGGTCCAGTGATGATTTGACATGATGACGAGATACACTATAAATGGGAGAAAAAAATGTGCTCCTCCCTCTGATTTGTCCAGTGATGATTTGAACTGATGACTGATGACATACTATAAACAGCAGAAGAAGGTGTATTCCTCTCTCTGATTGGTTCTCATAAACCATTTCAACTGTCAGATAGTTTACACTGAGCGCGGCGATCAAAGAATGTTAAATCTGTTTGATAGCAAGCCGTATATGCTCCAAACTGGGCGTGACCAAAGGCGTAAGGTGTACGTATGTGACTGTGAATTATTATAATGGAAAATATGATTTTCAATTCAAATAATTCATTCAAATTACATATCCATTCTGATTTATTTTGTCAAAACAATATCGAGAATTTTCTAAAAAACAATAAAAACCACAAAAATCATAGAAAAAAATTTGCTGCTGCTGTTGATGTTGATTTTGCTGGTGTTGTTTGGCCATTGTTTTTTATTCTTGCCATTCGATAATGAGATGATCGCATTCATCATCACGAACATAGCAAACAATAAAGGACCAGACTTGTGTGGCTATACGTTATGCAATATGGAATTTTTTTCATTTGAATTCCATCTTTTCCCTTTGGCCCTTTTCTAACCATTTTGCCGAGCTTTTTTTCCTGGATCCATGTTTTCCCTCTGACCATAATTTTATTCTTTTTTTTCTTATTATTTTTCTAGATTTGCTATATTGGTTGTGTGACCAGAATTTTTGAAACAAGCTTTTCCAAAACGCTGCTTGTGCCGCTTTCATTGTTAATTTTTTTTTAGTGAAAACCATGAAAATTTCTATCTATCCTATTTCTATACTGACTTTTCAGATCTTTTTAATTGCCAGCTTTCTTTTAAAGTTGGCGTGGTCATATTTTATTTTCAGCGTATAAACTGTAAGAGTCAACAGGCTCGTATATTTTAAATGAAACTTTGAACCCCCAACCTCTGTACAATCATGTTTGCTGTACACATTTAACGAACGCCCAGTACCTCCTTAGGACTACAACAATCTGCAATAGATTCATTTGACCCTGCCTACTATACTACTGCTAATGCTAATACCTATCAGCTATACACTATACTATAAAGTAGTACAGGCTATAATTTCTTGACAAATTTTTCTATCATTTTTCATCGTTCATCGAATTCCATCAGTTAATAAATTTTTTCTTTGTTTTTAGTCAAGGCTGTCAATTAAAGCATAGATGAAATAAATAATATCTAATTCGACTGGAAACTACTACCAATCAATTACGGTTCAATCATCCTGGACAGCTAACTCATAATTAAATGAATGGGAATTGGATTAAAGATCTATTACTACTGGTTTGCTTCAAAATTCCTTGCATGCCCATCTATGAATTCGTGTGTGAGTGATCCAGAAAGCAAGCTAATCAAAATAGAATCGCTGAAAATTGGTGTCCGTTTAATTTTGTTTAGTTATTGGTGTTATTAAATCCATAATGCTGAGAATCCACTACCATCCACAATACACTATACAACTGACTATCAAATGGTTCAGGTTTAATTTGTTCGGTTAGTTTGATGCTTCTATTTTGTGTGGAGCTCTTTATTTTCATTTCTATCTATCTCACTCTGTTTTTCCATGTAAATGGACACTGAGTTTGTTTTCCAAACACAATCAGCTAAAAAGCTTTTGATATTTGATCGAGAAAACGACAAAGTCAAAGTGAACTGGATAAAACTAAAAAAACGCGATGTAAAAAATGATGTGTCGTCCGTAGGAGACCAAATAAAATGATCCAAAACAACTGAACTAATAAACACTTGCTCTTAAATAATGTTTAATGTTATCACTTTAATATTTATTAACCGTTTATGTCCTAAATAAATTCGTCGTGACCATTTTGAATTTTGTGGTGAAAAAGGTCTTAAATTTATGAAGAACGTCTTATTTTCCCACAATACAAAGCTCTAATTTTATTGGAACCAACTTTAAAACTCCTAAAACTCCTACTCCTAAACTCCTACTTTTTGGTGGATCGTTCTGTTTTTTTTTTTGTTGGAAAGCTGTATTCTTGTCTATATTCGTCGAAACAAATTTTAACTTTGAACAAAACTATCCGACCATTTCGGAAAATACAATATGATCCATTCAATGTACATCATAGATATCACTGTGAATAACAGATCAAAGCCTTCAAGACGAGTCGCGAAAAAGAAATATTGGCCATAAGATAGCTTAAAGATGTTTTACATACATACACTAGATTCTTGCTAGTTGTTAGTCTGTTTGTCTATTGATTTGTTTATTCGTTACAATTGTTGGCATTAACAGCTATTGGTGATGCTAAATTCGATGGGCCATTATAAAGCGAAAGCCAAAAAAGAATTGACCTCCCCCGAGAATCGTAAGCAAAACCATTTGATTGGTATGGACTTATGTACGCGATGTGGAAAAAAACTTTAATCCCAAATTCTTGTTACACCAAGATATAAATGTATCCACTAGGGCTTTGGAATTCTCAAAAAACTATTCTGGTTTGGATCATGTTGGTTTATGTGCACCGTAAATGTGTTATTATGGTTGGTTCATAGAAATTCCATGCACAAATTTATCTACCAACCAAATGCTATGATTCATGTTTTTTGTTTGTTTGCCTAGTGTTAGTTGTTGAGCTGTTATCAAATACAATTTGTTGCAATTTTTCCCGTGCTAAGTCACATACATAAAGAAGATTCTTAAGCAAAACAACCTAAATGTTTTTAGCTATATTACTGTAATAATGTTTTAATGTTATTATTATCAATGTTGCTGTATTTCGATTTTTCTTGAATTGTTCTTCCTAGATGTTATTTTGCTCAAAAAGTCATAAATCACACAAAAGGAAAAGCATAGAAAACAGGACATGCCAACCTCCTCTCTGCCTCGATTCAGTGAAACAACCGACAAGGCATACATCAACGGTTAATCTTAGCTCATCATCATCATTCAATCTTGTTTGACATTTATGGCTATTTTTGTCTTCATTCCACAAAGATGGATGAATAGATACAGTTAACCCATCCAATTGGATAGTCTTCTTTATCTGCAAGGCTCCGAGGTTGAACGGTGATCCAAATTCCAAAATATTTGCACATGCCGTGGCCCATAATCTTGCTAACTGCAATTTCGTATTTAGATTATCCAGTTGCTTTTTGGAAATGCGCGAAAAAATTGATTAAAACAAATTTATTGATATTATTATCTTATAAGTACTCAAACAAAATCTAGAATCGTCTACGTTATTATATTACTTAGTTTCTTTCGTTTTACATGAATAGTAAGCATGCCAAGCAAACAAACGCGGCAAAATACGGCCCGAGCTTTTATGCAGATTCAAATATATTGCATATTACATAAAAAAATTATCGATATAAACTACCAAGTGATGATGATGATGCTGTTGCTTGTTTCTCAGGAATAAATATTCTGAATGAGCAAAAGATTAGCCAAAAAACTGCTTAAAAGTACTATCAAGTTTCATTATTTTGGTTTTGTCACCCACACACCCACATTGGTCAGTTTGTTTAATGGTAGCAATAATCCAAAATTTAAATGAACCAGACAGAGCAAAGACAAAAATGAATGTCTGGCTTTGACTGCGTCGAATGAATTATAGATTTTTTGGTGTCCCAAAAGCGATTTGTAATTTGATTCTTTCCGGTTTCGCCCGACACATACACATCTCTTTTAATGGCTTATAAGCAACCGTTTTTTTTCGCTCGATTTTTAGGGTTTCGATTTCGTTCTTAATGGTACTGGTTGATGATAGAGGTTTTAAAAATATCACAAATATTCACTGTTGACTATGACTGGTCAGCGGCTGAAAAGAGGCCCTCCCAAAATTTGGCTGTTTTTCTAATGAAAAGTATTAAGATGGGTTGTAACCACTATTGACTCAGTATGTATAGCCATGAATGGCTTCATTGATTGTATAATGCAAGGCTGGATCTGAAATCAATTTATGCCACGCCATTCACTATTGTGCGCACAGTTGATATGGTCATTATTCATCTTACTTCGCTTGTTCATCCACTAATTAATGGGCGTTAAATAAAAATATCAACTATCACTATAATCGAAATGCTCACAATAAAAGAAATAACAACAGACAAAACAATTAGACTGCAGTTAATTGATAAAGTAGCCAATAAAATCAAAGTTAAGAAATGACGACAAATAAGAACATGAACAAACTATGAACGTTATCGAACCTCCCTTTACACACTGATCATTATGTTGTTGGGTGTGGCCTAAATTGCTAGCACACACAGTAAGCAATGAATCTCATGGCATCGATTATGTTGATTGATTAGGTGTCTATTCGGTTATTTTGGCACCAATTGTCCATTCATCAAATCATGTTCATCATCTCATTATACTATCTATTTTAAGTGTTTGACTCTCTAAGCACTGATGTAGTAGTGCTTTTTGGTAGATCCCCTTGTAGAATATTATAAATTTGTATCGAATCATGTCAATAAGAAGAAAGCGAACAAAATTGTCGATATTGTTTTGTCTTTTTTTTTCATTCCATTATCGTTTCAAGATGATGTCAAGAATCATTGGAATTTTTCCAGTTCTCCATCTCGTAGTTAAAAAACGTTAGCAACTAAAAGAATTTCATCGACCAATTCTTGAAATGTGTCTATGTTTGCCGGGTGGTATGTGTTGGTGATTCTGTTCCATTTGGCCTGTTTCTCCATAACAAAATTGCCTACGTTTGAAGAGAGTGGTACATACACACACACACACACACACACACACACACACACACACACACACGCATTCAAACCAAGATCGGGAGACCGAGTAGACCAGGAAGAGAGAAAGAGAAAGAGAGAAAGGAAGAACAAGAACCGAAATTTCATTTTTTTATTATTAAATTTCCTTTTTCTTTTCTGGTCGTTGGGCATTGTCATTGTTTCGTTTTGGAGCACAGGACGAGAATCTTGCAGATAGACAAGTGTGAATAGAACCTCTCTATCCATTATGAGCAACATCATTGAAACTCGGAAAAGAGTGAGAGAGAGAGAGAGAGAGAGAGAAAGGCCACTTACTTGTAGTGTATTCTGCAGCAGTGATAATCTTACTGACTGACTGAAAGGACAGACATCGACAACAGACAACAGTCCAATAAGCAAGCGAATAAAAATTGTAAGCAGATTCACAAACAGCAAAACAAACAACAACCTATACCAATACAACGACAATGGCATATTTCTGGAAAGACGACATGAAACAAGATGTCTCTAAAAGATGTTGGGTTCAAGAGAGCACATCAAGGAGAGCAAATACAAGAAAGCTTGTAAAATTGGCTGAAAAGGAGAAAAAAAAATATGGAAGGAAAGTTTTTGGCCACCCTCGCACACACTGTTGGACTTAAAAGCAAAGCAAGCAAAAAAAACCAGAGCTAAAATAAGTTTAAACGTTGAGGGAAATGAGGGAAAAAAGGAAACGACATGAACAGATTGTTCAAGGGCGCGATCTTATTTTTTCCCAGCGGTGGGTTGTTATCTATCTGTCTGTTTATCTCATACAATGATCCAGGATCCATATGTGTTTGACGTTGAAATAGTCTCCATCATTTAGGGTTCGCGAGAACCACCGCTGCTTCTTCTGAAATCGATCGTTAGCAGCCAACCAAATCGTTTGCTTCATTCGTTCATTGGTTCATTGAGTTATTCATGCCCATCCCTATTGGCAATCCATTGGAGTCAATCCTTGGACCAGTCTGGTTTTTGTTTCTGGTTTACTGGTGCCCCAATCTAGATGGATCGATTTCGACTATTCGACTAAGGAAATTGAATTTCTTTCAATATTTCTCTTGCCTATTCCCCTTTTACACTAGCTGGCTGGCTTGCTGGAAAGAGATTGTTGAGGAAAAACGCCAACAATCAAACAACTAGAAAAACAATTTTCATAATAATTGAATGTGTTAGCAGCTATTTCTTTTGGGAACATCTATAGAAAAATGTCATTTATTGCAAAGGAACAAACTCCAAAAAGATTGTCAGACATTGGTGACCAAATTTTGTTGTTGGCACCATGCAGGTTCCCTATGTAAACTGGAATGTCTGTTTTAAAACAATGTAATACATCAATGGTGTGATCGCTTCTTGTTTGCTATTGCCAATGTCAGTGATTTATGGACATTTCTATATTTACAAGCTTTCTTCTTTAATTTTTTTTTTGGATGCTCTCACCATTCTTCCTTCTTCTCTTTTTCGGTTCTGACACGGTCTTGGCCAATACTTTTCTGCACATCCATCCATTTATCGTGGCCATTCTATCAATACTTCTACCAATTTCGTTAACAATAGCTTTTAGTGGTGGTGGGGGTGGTTTGCCCATTTCGCTTCCGTTGTTTTCCATTGATTCCATCCATTTATACATCTCCACAGCAAACACCATCCTACATTCTTCCTGGTTTTTTGATGTTCTACACTCAAACTTCAAGCCGATAAAATTGAAGACACATACACACATACACACAAACACACATACAGACAAGCAGAGGCATTTCTATAATTCCTTTATAAGAAGAAGCATGGTCATTTTTCGATCTTTCCCAAGACTATCAGACAGAACAGCAAGAGCAGAGGAAGAGCCAAAACAAAATAAATAAAAGACTTGACATCCGTAGTGCTGAGTTTAAAAGTGAGAAGCCAATAGAAAAAATATAGGTCACCGATCAAAATATAACAGCAAGAACATTGGTACAAAATCAAGATCACAAATCGATTTATATTTTTCTTTGATTTTGGCGCTCTTTCCGTTTCTTTGCGATCGTTTTCTGTCACGAGCTTTTCTGTGCGGTTCGCTGGCCAATGTATTTCTTTAGCCTTGTTTTCAAGTAGGAAGCAATAAGTGATGCATGCTCGTGGGCTAAATTCTTCTTCCAAAAACCGGCAATCGGTTGTTGTCCAAACATGTTTTGGTTTTGATTCGGTTCGGATAGTAGCGGGATACGGCAGTAATGAAACTACAGCAAATGATAGAAGTTTAGCCCAAGAAACCAAAAAAACGAAAACAACCCGACAGAACAAAAATTGGCTAAACTTTCAGCATAGAATTATAGTAGCTTTATCCTACCGACATTGCACATCTTGATGAACTTGGCATGAAAATCAGTCCAAAATAGAATAGTAATTAAAAAACATGCACCAAGAACAGAATGATTTCCAGAATGAATCTAATCAAGTCACCCATCCATTAATCCATCTGGTTGATCAGCAACTGCTTTAAATATGTCGTACAATATATATGCATACATAATAGTTATTTTTTGTGTTAGTGCACATTGTAAATGGGTTAAATTCAAATCCGTGTCATTGTTTTTTTTCCATGGAATATTTATGTTTTTCGCTAATATGCAATACACAACACAATTCAAACAACTTGGAACAATTCAATTTTAGTTTCAATTACATTTTTGTTTAGAACAATTTGTGGCAGATGACGTTTTGGCCGATTCTGCATGGTATTCTGGTAGTTTTATTTTTATTTAATGACCATCATTGGCCAAAAAACATCTGATAATCTTCTCTTCATCTATCAGACAATGCACCGTATAGCAGAACAATCACTACCATTGAACAACGACCCAAATCATTACTTGTTATAGTAATTTCAACTTGCTGACACAATTCTGTTTGCTTGATTATTTGGGCTTGGCTAGCCATTTGATGATGATGCTGTTACTGCTTTTGCTCATCTTCTTGTTGGCTGTGGCTATTTCCCGTTTCAAGAACAAATACAACAGTATCAATTTAAATTGCTGCCATTGTTTTTGATCACTGCTAGTTAGCTGGTATTTATTTGTAGTTGGCAAATAGCCCTAACCAAAAACGACCACAATAATAATGAAAAGCGAAAACAATCAACGATGTACAGAAGCAGCCAAACTACCAACTATGCATCCAACTATGCATCCATTCACCCATCTATTTATCTATCTACTAGATTCTAGAAACACTGTTATTGCTTATTGATAATAATAATAAGTTTTTATTACATTATATAGAATTAGGCTTCCACTTTTTTTTTTGATAAACGCAACGGTAATGTTTGCCGCCGAAAATTCTGTTTATTTTTTAAAATATTGGATTGTTGCACTAATTTCAATCAAATTATCACACTTTAACACTGTATCACACTGTCCTTATCACTGTAACTTAGTGGGAATGACCTATTAGCGATTAGTAAGTCATGACTTTCTAAATTGACCAATCAGTGGTCACCATCCATCGATGGGCACGTATAGCAGGATCGACATGTATAGCCAAAGCAGTTTGCTGCGACTCCGCCTACCAGTATTTTTAAAAATCTGCAGCTAGAGCGCGTCTCAATACAACAATAGGATGTGTGAGTGTGTGTTGGTGAGGGCAACATTGTTGTCATTTATTTTTTTATAATATTTCTCTATGGAATATTCTATTTATTTCTATATTCCATTTTTCTGCACAAACTGACTGAGTTAGTTAGTCAGAAACGGAAAAGGGGACAAACTAAAGCAAAGTGGAAAATATTCCCGTTAAGAAACTCCGGAAAACCAAAAAAAGTAGCGCTTTCTCTTCTCTGCTTTTGTTCTTAATATTTTTCTGCGGGCTCTGAAAGAGTCAATTTTCTTCAAGAGTGAAGTTCTTTTCAGCATTAGCAATATTTTTTCTCTTCTGACAGACTCTTTTGGATGATTAGGCTCGCTGTTTCGGGCCAGGCGCATAGAAATCCAGATCCAGAAGAAATGGCTACAACAATAGTAGTAGAAATAAATCGTTTCATTTAGAATTTTGGCCGCAATTTTTCTCCTTCAATAAATTACACTGAGTTGGTTCGTTGGTTTGTTAGGTTTTTGAAGAAATGTTTTCCTATAGATTCCAATCAGAATCTTTCTTAGTTTAACTGGCCGGGTAGCAAGCCAATGTCCTTCAGGTTCTTGTGTTTATACATTCTACTACAGATTATAGATATTGAATATAACGTTGAATTTTTTTTCTTTATTTCTGTCTTTGATTATTTGATTGCAATGTTAATGGTGATTTGGTTCAGTGGCACCATCTAAATAATTCACCCCCTCTCCCCAAAGCTTCGCGCAATTTTACTGGCTTTTCTCTTGATTTTTTTTTATTTTTCTATAAAGCTTTTTTATTTTTTTCTATTTTGCTGATAGGATAAGCCTAGATAGAGAGAATGGGCGAGGAGAGGGCCAAACATTGCTTTCTTTTAACCTATCTGTTCCTCACACCCACACATACACACATCAAAAAAAAACAGTTAGTTAGTAGCAACCAGCCAAAGAGAGAGAGAGAGAGGAAGAGAGAGGAGGGAAAAGAGAAACAAAGTTTCTGTGAAAAATGATGCGTGGCGCATCGAGAACACGCCAAGTCCGTGGACCAATAGCCAAAGACCTCTCTATGTTCTTTGTCTGTCACTGTACATTGTACGCACACGACCAACAACAAGCCGCCGAGCCAAGTCAAGCTGAACGAACCAAACTACTCATGGATGTGATGGAATCGAGAGAAATAGAAACATAGTATGAAAAATCCAGAGCAGACCAAATAATAAGAGCAAGCTAACCAAACAAACGTAAAGAGATAGAGAGTGAGGGAGAGAGAGAGAGAGAGCGCGATCCAAAACAAGCATGCATCCGCACAATTCTAGAATAAGGAAAATTATTCTCATTTAGCTTGATTTGGATTTGGCGCCGGTTTTTCCTCTGCTTCGTCTTCAATTCCCATTTTCGTACACAAAGACACATGCTTGGCGCCCAAACACCAACATGGCGAAAGAGCTAGTGCCAAACAAGGATAGAATACGAGAAGAATCTCCATTCATTCAATTTTCATTTATTTTCCAGCATACCCTGGGCCCAAATACATGGTTTGCGTTCGCGTGTGGTGTGTGTGTGTGTGTGTATGCGTTGTACTGTTTTGTCTCTGGGTCTATGTGGGTTATTCGCTGTGCGTATATATTCTGTAGAATGTTGTTGTATGTTGTTGTATATATTGGGTGCCTATTTTTTTCTGAAGAAGAGTTATTGTCCATGAAATAGCAGCAGTCTGCGTCGATCGGTCGATGAATGCAGACCATCCACAAACACACACCAATACAGACACACAGCACTTAAAGAATCCACATGCACCCCATATAAACACATCAACTAACCAACCACATGCACATGTATGAATTTTTTATTCTGGTTTTTTTTCGAATTCTGTGTTTTTTGAACACTGGCATTGGGTTGAATTCAATTGACGATCCATTCACAGATAGACGTTTACACCCAAACACACACGACAAGTTTTTCAGTTTGGCGCCATTCATTCAACTTATCAACCAACCAATCATCAGACAGCTTAAATTCTATTGCTTCTGGTATTTGTGGTGTACGGCATCAAATGGCACACACTCACTCACACACCTATTCTGGATCACTCAATCACAACTCAACTTGTAAAGAAAATAAAAGCTGCAAAGTATTTTTTAATTGAATTATTCGAATTTGATGACCTTCGTTATACATCGAAACCAAGAATCATCCTCTAGCTTTGGTAACATCATTAATAGCGTTGGTTTCGATCAATTCTGTGAGCCCAATGAAAATGCTTCAATGGTTTTTAGATTCAAGCGAGCCATCGAATTCCGATGGTGAAACCGACGATGATGAAGATGATTCAGGTGGTTTGGCTATCTTTACATTCTTCTTATTCTCATTCTCATTCTCATTCTTGCCTCTTGACTAAATGAGTTTAATAATTTTGTATTTTTTGCAATTATCTGAATTATTGGCGGGCCCAATGAGCGTGTGCCCTGTGAATTGTGATTCCGTGTGATTGTGTGTGTAAGTGACGGAATATTTGTCCAAAGCATCTATTCTTAGAATCGCTTATATTTCCTAGATTGGCGCCTTTTCTCGCCTTTTCCGTCAAATTAGCATCGATGAAAAAATATTATGTGTGTATTTATGGATTTTGTAAGGATGCTCTTCTTGAAATCATCGCTCCAAAAATATGCTACCAGCCAATTATCCGATATTTAATTTCATCTCACGCATGCACGTTTACACAAACCAATATTTGAGAGATCGATTCTGTTGAAACCACAAATATAAACAGAAAATTGAAGAAAAAACGTTAAAACCAAGCCGTTCCCAAAAAACTAATGATCTACGGAAATTCGCATCAAAAATAAAGCATATAAAAACGGTTCAGTGTTTTTATATGCTTTAAAGTTACCAAAAAACTGCTTTTCGAATAATGAGCCTGGATCATCGTGTTAATGACGTAAGTGGTAATTAATTTATATTGGATTGTGAATATAGCCGAAAAGTTGCTGTTGCTGCCATAGATTTAATGCCATGATTTAAAATTGAAAAAATAAATTGCTTCTCAAATATTTGATAGATTTACAGCTTGAATTTTAAAATTTAATATTTAGTCAAATCAGGGATCGCGAGCATTTTGAGTAAATCTGTCTATCAGATCGATTTTGGTTCACTGTTTCCTCAAATCAAAACTAATAAAGCCTCTACTTATGAGCCTCGATTTTTGCTTTGCATTGAAGCCTTTGAAATATTATTCTGATTGCACACAAAAGGTCATTGTTCCGGAAGTTCTACACTGCTCTTTGCTTTTAATTTCCTTTGGATTTCAGCAAAATGAAAGCTAGCTATTCGGGAATTCGTATTGCTAGCCGAATGTTGCCATTCATCTGGTTCAATTCATTCAAATCCATTTTGTTACTTTGTTGCAACTTAACCGGACTTAGCAGAAAATCCTATTAGCTTTTCTTTTTTTAATTTTATCATCCCTCCCTTAGATTTGCCACTAGATTATTCTTTGCTATACATTTTCTCATTATGTACAATGTTTTTAGCATGTGTGCGTATTTGTTGCAAAAGATTATGATCATATAATGTTTGTTATTCCATTCTTTTGGTGTTGTTGTTGTTGTGTATAATACTATTACTGTTATTGTCCTTCATCTCTTGGTTTTCCAACGGTTGATTGATGGCTTGGGCTAATTCCATCATAATCATCATCTTTGGATAAACCAAAACCAAAATTGTAGACAAAACTATATCAAGCTGCCAAGAGAAAACACTTCAACAGTCAACGAGAAAGTGTTTGCTATGTGGCCAAGTAAGGTCCCGCCGATTCGCCATGATCAGAACAAGATTCTGAAGTACTGCTGATAGAGATGGACAGCCAAAGAAAAAATTCAATCAAAAATACTAGAAGCATCATCTCTAGTGCTCCAAAAACCGATTTGGTATTTTTTGGCGTAAGCTGTGTTGGAATGTTTGTTGAGTAAATGGACGATATGTCTATGCATCACTACAAGTACCAAGCCATACTAAAGCTTTTCAAATATGGCTCGATTCTTGACAAACTAGAACCAAGAACAGAACTAAGCAGCTCTAAGGTTCTTTTAGCGTATTTAATGCAAACACTCATTGCTGGTAATTCAGCATTGCTGCTGCATGTTCTTGATTGCTTGGCTTTCGGATGCTATTATTATTACCATTGACACGGACCATAACCAGATCAACTACTTGAAACATTCATGAATTTGTTGCAATAAAGAATTATGTTGCAACAAAGATGCAAAAGACATTGCCCAAATGACCCACTTATTCAAATGGTAGCCCTTGCCCCTATTATAGCTATCAATTAACACAATCATTCGAACCAATAAATCAACAGCCAATCATATTCATCCTTGCCTTTACTGCTCTGACTGCATAGTGTTCTCTTCAGTGTGTGCTATACGATATATTGGTGAATATTAAACAAAAAAAGGTGGAGACTCCCAGCCAAAAAAGGCTGCTACTTCGTGGTCAACTTGAGTTTTCTTTCATTTACAGCAGCTTTTCATTTTTAAGACGTTCCGCGCCGCGTCACCCACATATGGGTGGCGCTTTTCTTGTTCAAGATTATAAGATTAAGATTTTCAGTTACATTTCTAAAAAATCAATAACAATCAATTAATACAATAGTCGATTGTCGATTGTCGCTTTTTTGAATATTTCGATTCAAACATGATCACAGAATCGTTAAAGTAACTTATACGAGAACTTCAACGAAAAATTTGATCTGTGCAGATGATCAATCAATCAAGTAATACATCAAGCATCTTCACTTTCTTTACGAATCATTTTTTCGGTATTTGTTTGTGCCTGGATATTCGGAATGAAATGTTTTAGTCGAGAATTCGACGAATTTCCCTCGAATTTTTCAGATTTACAAATTCTTGTTGTTCTGCTCCCTCTCTCTACCATTCATTCTTTCTTTGTTTCTTTCTTTTTGCACTCTGGTTTGATGGATATCGATACTATCACCGCCATGCATCAAATTCTGCATGAGGATCAGCATCATGCATACTTGATGAAATAGATCTAAAAAAAAACACGGCAATACATTTAAGGGATGCCTGTCTGTCGGTTTTGAGTGATGATAGATAGATATGGCAAAAAAAGTGAAGCCTTGTACAAGCCATGCCAATATGCATCATTCGTTTTTTCTCTTTCCTTTGGGCCTATGTTATACAAATTTTGTTGTTATTATAATGGGTTTTAGCTGTGCAAAGATGGATGCTTAGTTTTGTTCTTATTCTTTTGCCTGTTGGGTTTTGTTATTAAACTTAGCTTTGTTACTATTAATACTAAGCAGCGAGACAGTAGCATGAGCAGACACCAACATCAAAAGCAAATAATAATGTAACAATGTACTAATAATGTAATTTAAATGTAACAGAATTCGATGAATGATTATGATTGGAAATGTACAACACCAAATTTAGATCAAAAAGAAAAATATTACGTGTGAGCATTTTCATCAGTTATTCTGGTTGTTTATCATTGATCATCTTATATGAATTCTGTTGAGATTTCAAATGTTAAAACCATAATGAATTCAACCAAAACAATGATGATTTTTGTTATAAAATGTTCAAATAAAAATCAGACAAATCATTATATACCGATTTATGGTGCCAGATGGCTGTAGTCGGGTTTTAGGCCTCGGGACGGATCCTAAACATGTTAGCCGAACTTAGTGTCAGTGAAAATGCTCAATTGTTTGTTTTACAGCTTGGAACAATTTGAAACAAGCCATGTGGTAAAAATATATTCATCAATTTTTAATGAGCTTATGTGCATCAGCCCATTTATTGCTATTCAAATTATCAACCATATCTGAGGCTAAAGACAATCATTCATCATAGGCGACAAACTTGCAAACTATTCAGTGCAGTCTCAAGACGACATTTCAGCATAATTTTAATTGTTGCCCATTTCATTAGATTTATTTTTACAACAATTCATATCGACCCAAAATTTCCCGGTGCACACAACCTGTTTGTGTTGGTGTTGGTATATTCGTTGGTTTATTTAGTTTAGTTGTTATTTGCCTCACAATATTTATCTCTAACTTGATTATATTTACAAAATGATCGAAAACATCCTAAACATTTCGGAAAGATGAGCAAAAGCCCTGTGTGCTTATTTCGATCATTGTGCTTAATAAAATATAATTTAATTAAGCATCAACATTATTATTTTATTAACATTAACAACTACAAAAACAATAATAACCCAAACAACTCGAACCAGGACATGGCCACTGTTTTTCTTAATAAATAAATGTGTTACAATTCATCAAGCACCCAATATACAGTAGCCAATAATTATATTTTGATTGCGTCAATTTTGTGTGATGTGACGAACTGATAGTTGATGTGTTTATTCAAGAGAATCCGGTCTAAATTAGAACAATCTGATTAAAGTTTGAGCCGGAAACACCGGACGGTAGCTGTTTCCATGTTTAAATGTAGTACTAAAATCACCTAGCACCTAGCATTTTTAAGGACCAAGGTTTATTTGCAACCCTATCAGAATGATTTATTTTATTGATAGTCACATGGATTTATGAGCACCAAAACCAAGAATTTGATTCAACTCTTTTTTTTGTTGTTTTTCTATCAAACCTTGTACTCTAGTTCATTCTTGATGATCAATCGTTTTGGTCTTAAACCCAAAAGTTCAATGTTTTCAGTTGTTGTGCTAGTTCAAGCTGAAAATTCAATCAATTTTTAGAATGAAAATAAATGGATTTTTGATGCGTGCCCATTCTTCTTCTATTCCATTTTTTCTATTTTGTTTTTGCTTTATGTTCTAGTATTTCAGGCTTTGTTTTTGTCTGTTTGTTTAGATAAATGTAGAGCTGAGAAAAGAGAGAGAAAGAGAAAGAGAAAAAAAGAGAAAAAAAAATGAAAGGATCGCAAATCCTTTCAAAAGCAGTTACGGCTTCCCGAATAATTCAAATAGCAACAAAATCGATAGATAACACCAGTTCCACATTTCATCTCAAAAAAAAAACAAAAAAAAATGATGGCTATCTCTGAATTATTTCTCCATATTCTAATGGCTGTTCGATAGTTTCTGTCCGATGTTTAGTATTCCTTTGAGACGGTTGTCCTTTTCTGCTTCCTGTTGTGTTTTTTGTCTTATTGTGGGTGCAAAAAATACAAATATTTCGCTCGAAAAACCAAACTATAATCTCTTTTTTTTCAATAAATAAACTTGTCTATTTGGCTTTGTATGACATGCTGCTGCTGCTGCTGCTGCTGCCTAGTGGTAGAAGTGCCTGTATGTGTTTATGCACTATTTTTTGGGGTTGATGCCATTGGTGGTTCACTTTAATCGAATCGACTATTGCTGTGATAATCATAAAAAAATATGAAAAATAAACACTGCCAACTTGCATCATACAATAGCGGAAAGAAAAGAAGGCTGGAGATGAGCTTCTTTTACAGAACAAATTGAACAAAGATAAACTCCCTCCTCCCTCCAATACACACACACACACACACACAAACATATTTAACGCCTATAGTCGAATGTCGAAAGTGTGCTTTGATTGGTAGGTTGGTTCAAGTGATTGACTGAGTTTTGAATCATTTGCAATCAATCGTGAAGCAGAGAAAAATTTGAACGCATCGAGTCGCGTATGTTGCTGACTGGCCTTTTCATTATTTTTCTCTTGTCTTGTTTTTCTTGAGGCTTGTATTTGGTTTGGTGTTGTTTGTTGTGTATGATGGAATTCTGGCCGAATCAGCAATACATATAAAATGTTCCGTTTTAAGCTTTGTTCTTCCTGTTTGGTGTTTGCGATTGTTGCCATTTGCAAGCGTCATGGTAGCAACATTCAACCACTATTCAACCATATTGGTGAGGATTTCTTGATACCATAAGAGGACTTTATGTCATCCGGCAATGGTCTCAAATCAAGAAAAGGAACTGGCATGAACAAATGAAATGGCATTTTCTTTAGCAAAAAAAAAACATGAATCGAACTGCGCAAGCAAGCCAATTATCTAAAAGTTGTTTGGTATGCTTGTTTGTGTGCGTGTGGTCGGAGTTCTAGTGATGAGAAATGACTGTACCGGATATGATTGCTTGTTCCGTTTTTTTATTTTATGGTTTCGTGTGTAATGAAGGGAATACATCCAAACATTATCGATAACAGTAAGACCAGTGTTGTTGTTTTGGATGATAAAGTGTGAAAAACGTCCGCCCAACCATGCTCAGTCTAAAGAGCAGGCAGAAAAAAATTAAAATAAAAAAACGAAAACCATCAAATGCATTTCCTTTTGTCGCCTTGTCGCTGTTTGAGGCTTTTTGGAATCATTTTACCCTGAACACCTTATGTGTGTATATTTGTATGATTAACATATGCGCAGCTAAACAAAAAACACACTGAAGCACATTAGCCGGCCCAATTTATGTCGCTAAATGGCAGCAAAGAGGAGTTTCGAGGAGTTTCGTCTGAGCCGATGAAATCATGCCATTTCTTCGGAGATGCGCCCAGCATTCGTTTGTCGTTGGTCGTTTGTCAATGAGTACCAAGCAAGTACTCGATAGAATACGATGTGGTAAAAACAATTGTGGTTGTTTGTAAGAGTATTGATTGGCTTTGCTAATTTGTTAGCGATGGTTTCTGGCTTCTTTTATAGCTGTTTTATGCTGTTTGAAATTAGCAAACAACAGCAAAAACAACAATTCTTTCTCCAGAATCAATCATCAAAAAGCTTGTAAAGGTTTCATGTTTTATTCTTGTTGTTGTAATGTTGCAAAACTAGAAACAAAATGCAACATGGCCAGGAAAACTACAAGCAGACTGAGAAATTTATCGACTAGCACCAGCTAAAAGTTTGGCGGGAAAGCAAACCAAACAAGCAAAAGTTTAAAACTTATGTGCCATTTGTTTTGATATAACGGGAAATAGATGATAATCATCATAATTATAGCAAACGAAAAATTGCATATTGTTTTTGCTGGTTATTGTGCATAAATCTCTTTTATTATTGTCATTGCCACCATAATTTTACTGCCAAATTTGCTTATTTGATTCTATAAATATATTATTTATTTTAATGAAAATCATCACCATCATGGCTGCATAATCGTGCTTGTGTTAACGAGCGACAAACAAAATTTTTATGAAACGTTTATGTTGGCTAACGGTGATACTGTCATTACGGTCATTATTGCCATTTCGGGCGTTAGAATCTAACTGGTTCAGAGCCTTTTCTTATTACTCTCTTTCTGCGCTGGGATTTTCACTTGGTGTCTTTCCTGGGTACCGAACACAAAAAAGGCCATCCAGAAAAAAATCTGTGAGAAAATGTGACTAACATCGGCTAAACTATATCATTAAATAAAATGGAAGGAAAAAACCCAGAGCCAAATGAATGGCAACAATTCTGTTTACAACAACAACAACAACAATAAATTAAAAAAGACCAATATAATGGAACTAAAATGATACGGCGGCAACCATACTGAAAGAAAACGACCAAAGCGTTGGCAATAATGACTTTGTTAAATGATGATTACGATCTAGTAATGATAGAAATTAAGCCATTTTTCCCTTTCTTTAACTTCCCAAGCAAGCTATAACTTCTATTTCCGGAAGATTTTCGCGAAAATTTTGTTTATTTCACTGCTTGTTACACTCGTCCATTTCTTATCCAATCCATTCTTCAAGCTTTTTTAGATCAATGTTTTTGCTTGTCACCGGAAGAAAAGCCAAGAGCTTCGAAATAGCATTTGCTAATAGCAAATCTGTTTCCCCTTGCAGGATATCATCCGATGTCCGGATGGATTATATTCTAGGTCAAAATCTGCATCTGATTCAATAAAATGCGCACACACCAATCGATAGGACAGTGTGAAAAGATCATAAAATTACGATCGATTATTGATTCTGCGCGAATTTCACTGGAAACTCTGCTACAATTCAGCGGAAAGAACCTTAGTACAAAACAGGATGTGATGAAAACTAAAGAAAATCTTGATACATTCTGATTTTTCTATCATTATTATCAGAGGTACCCCTTTTTTGATTATATTTCTTAGCACTAGTGTTTGGCTTATTTGGTTCATTCTTGCCATCCCTTCATGCCCTCATCGTTGACTTTCTGACTTTCTTCTTTTCCTGCCCGTTTTATTTCATTATTTTAAAACATTTATGTCTAAAGTTTTTGACTCAAGAATCGTTTTTGTCGTTTCATTCTTTTTTTCCATTTCTTAAAGTTTTTTTGTTCCAATTTTTCCAAATTGCAGCCGTGTTATGTGATAATAGTGTCAACTTTTTTTGTCACTCATTCACAAGTCTATTCATTCATTGATTTAGGATTCGGTTGTAGATAGTTTTTCCGTGGAAAATAAGTTTATACTAGAGGCTAGACCCAAACAATGATTTTCCTGTGTACAACAGTCTCGCTTTTTTTCCATAAAATCCCGAGCCGGAATTCCCGACTATTTTCTAAGAAATCCTCGATGGTTTTCCTGTTTATTTTGCTATTTCCGTACATCTCCCATTTCTGGGAAGAAAGTGATCTCATATTGTCGAATTATGAATCGCCAATCCTAATCCAAAGAATTACGGACATCCAACAGATTTGAAGCTGGTTAAATGTATAAAGCAATCAGAGAAATTTCCTGATCACAAACCCTTGAAAAAGTTTTCTGGTCATATTTAACAATCTTCCGGTGATTGAATAAAAAAATGGCTCAATATTTGATCATTTTAGTTGAGCTTCGCTAGATGCCATCCATTTTTTTTTATAAATTTGCTCAAGTAAGAATTGTTATCTATCCATTGTCAAGCGAAATGGCAGTATTTGGAATTTTCAGACAACAATGGACATATATGACAAAAAAACACAATCAACTATGCGTTAGGAAATAGGATACATATACAAAATAAATGAGAGAATTAGCATTTGAATGCCTATACTGCTGCTGCTGCTGCTTTTATAGCATACTGTAAGTATATTTTTGTGTTATAAGATGCCATGCATGCTTGGCTTGGCTGATGGTACAAAAGACGAAAAAAATTATGAAGCAACCTAGTTATAAAAATAATACAGGTTGATCCCCCTCTAATTTGATGATTCGCTTTATAGTGACATTCAGCCAGCCAGCCAGTCAGTCGGCACTGCAGCAATCAAGCTAAGATTTTTTTGCTGCCAAGACGATGTGATAGAAATGGGTAAAATTGTAAATACAATTCGGTGTAAAGATAACATTATTATTGCCTCACAAGCAATTGGCAATTGTTGGCTCTATTCTGTTGGCCATTATTCTGGTTTGTATCAATCTGTACGATCTGTTTCATCTGTCGCGTTGGTTGATTAGCTGTGTTGTAGGTCATTTTCACTTTTTACTGCCATTGTTGGTCTTTCAGGCCCGAATAGTACAAGAAAAGAGCCATGAGAAATCAAGTGAGACAGAATATTCTTTATAGAAATAAATTTCCTAGAAATAAAAGAAATCCCTTCAACGTCACTTCCGACCGAACTATTTCATGTGAGTTGATAGCCAACGCCGTTCGTCGTTCATTGATTCGCATTTGATTTATCATGCTTTTCTTTTTATCTCGATCGTATAGCACATCGGCACATTGGTTCTATAAATCCAAATCAAATCAAGTTGGCTATGTAGAAAAAACTTTGATTGATTTTCGATTCGCTCGTTTTGCTCAGACGCATAAGCATAACACAATGTTTGTATTGTATTATCACAAACAACTTGTTATGCTCCTCCTACAGCCACCTCTGAAACCTTCCCCTTTCTAAAATCACACGTTCCGATATCATTCAATCCTGAAAAGCACTATTGTAATATAAATCGTAGTGATAATCTAAATGAACCATTGGTTCATCAATGAAAAGGGGATGATCAAACTTAATTTATTCAACACTAAAAAACATTGGTGGTAACATATTGCGTTAACTGCCTTTTTGAACATTACAGCTATTTTTATAAATTATAAGACACAAGTTTCCATTAAAAAAAATTAATTTATCAAAAAAATTGATTTTCAAGCCTTGCAAGGTTTTATATGCAAAATGTACGGTTCAAGAATGCATTAAATTTATGAATAAATAAATAAATAGCATGCTGCATACGATTTATAGTTATAACGACATTAAGACTCTTGTGAGACCATTCTTCCGTTATAACGACAGTAGCAGTAGTCTCACGTTTATTTTGCAAAAAACCAGCCAATCATAATTCATTTCTCTCGAACAACGACAAAATACACTAAGGAACAGTGTGCTGTTGTATGCTGTAGTTATTCGAACCAGATGAATTGTGATTGGCTAATTAGGCATTACTCATTTACATTGTTTTTGCAACTATGGTCGTTGTAAGGAGGGCATTAGTTTGGCATGGGGGTTGAGCCTATTTCAGTAAACAATACATTTAAGTAGGAGCTAAGTCAAGCGCATTGAGCGCATTTTTCGATGATCAAATAAGACTGTTCAGATGTGTCGTTATAACGGACTACAACCTGCAGTCTCTTTTATTTTTAATTGTGCTTTGATCTGTGAATTTTGCAAAAAGTTGGAAGGATATGATAGGATAAAATGGATAAAGATGTTATAAAAGCCTGAATCGAGAAAAAAGGTGGAAAATTGAAAATAATTTCATTTATTGCCTAATAAAACATTATATTTGCGGTTCTAGTGCTGCTGTTCAAAAGAATCTCATTCACAATGTGTTACATTCATCTCCGGCCCAAATCTAATATTGCCTGCAGACACGCACACATCAAAACACAGGCTTTCGATATTTTCATTGGAAACATTGTATTATGATGGGTGAGCGCTGATGTAGACGCCCATGCAATTCATCTCCTTCGTGATAAAATAATGCAATTTTGGCCCAAATTTTAGCAGTAACAAAACAGAACCAATATTAATAGCATTAATAATAACATCAATAATCGATAGTTATTTCTGCGCCCATTTGGGCGTGTTTCAGTTGTGCGCATCCACAAATGTATCATAATGATTCACAGCCAATCGATTGTTTCTATTCGCTGAGAAAATGTGCAGATAGATAAAGGAAAAAAGATTCAATTTTTCTAAACACTTTACAATACTTTAACATTCACGCAGATTGTATTAACAATATAGTGCTATATTTAAAGAGGTGTAGCCCTTTTTACAATGTTTGAACATGATCGGTTTTTTTCATAAATATTTTAGCACTATTTATCCTACGCTTTCCTTGGCTGGGTGGGATCAAGAAATCGCGTGTTGGACATCACTACTTATCAATACCTAATGCACTGGGAGTGGACAAACTCTTTTTGTTGCTGATGTTAGTGCTTTTTTCGAGCAAACGTCACAATAGAAAAATAGAGGCGGCAAAGAAATTAGATTAAAAAGTTTTTTTCGACATTTTTCCACTTAAACATTTATCCAGATGTATAGATGACGTGCCTGTAGTCATTCTGCAGCTCTTGGATGCTTGTAAATTAGGTTGTTATAGTTTTGGAACATAGTGACTTTTAAGGTTAGCCAGCAAACAATAATGGGTAAATCCTAAAACTAGTAACAGACCCATTTTGGCCATCATTAGCATGGAATTTCGCAAACACTTCTGGAAATGACCAGCAAAAAAACTTGCTTTTTCGGTTCTGTGGTCATGTTTATTAGTGATTATTATGGTTATTATGGTTATTATGGTTTTTATGGTTATTATGATCATGATTATCATTATTAATATGATGGTTGGTGGTTCCCTTTCGTCAAACTGTTTAACGCACAGTTCATCTAATGTTAACCATATAACAGTGGCCAGAGAATTTTCCCCATTGGGGATTTATCCCAAAAGGGAGAGAGAATTGTTTGGAACCGAAAAACTTTGTTTTATAATATTAATTAATTGGATACATTCAATAATAAACATTTTTAAACAAAAGTATACATGTTAAAAGAGATGGAAAGATTTCAGTGATCACGCCAGACATCTAACATAAATTGTTTTTGAAAATTTTGGATTCTTAAAGTGTCAGTCCAATTTCTACAATGGCTTTTAGGGTACGCGTTTTAGGGTGTGAGGTTGTGGTATTGGTTACATGATTATATTAGTGGCTGAAAGCCAATCATATTGATCCCCTGTTCGCTGTTTGGTTCCGATGCTGCTGCGGATATTGCTGCTGTGAGGCACATTTTGTTCCGTTCTGTTCATCAGCGTTCACTCTCATTGCCATCATCATCGGGACATTGCTTGGATGGGTGAATGATTATTCTTGTTGTTGGCAAACTTTCATCCTTTCATGTTCCTGTCTTCGTGCATCATCATCATCATCATCATTATCTTTTGTCTAATTTTCCTATCCCCTGGAAATGAGCTCGGTCACTGTATCTGGAAACTACAGAACCGAGAATGGCACCAGAAACTTTTTTTCTGTGTGCAAATCACTCACTTTGTTCAGATTCATTTAAATTATTATGCAAAGCTCCCAGAAAGTAGTAATGATAAAACTAAAACCAAAGCAAAAACAAGCAAAATGGAAAAAAATAGAGCTGTAGCCAGTGTGCATGATCAGGTTGCTCCGTATAAGTGTGTTATGTCCGTGTTAGTGTTTAAAAAATTTATATTTTCCTTTTCTTTTGTTCTGTCCAACACTGTCACAGTTTGATAAGCTCATTCATAAACTATAATATAATTGTCAGCTATAACACAAAAAAAGTGTCTCGATACACTTGATTGTTGGCATTTGTTCTACACTTTGTACGGCCCCCTTTTTGGATTAGCAGTATGTAGGCTGTCCATGTACACGCCTTTGCAGCCACCAACTTTTGATTCATCCATCATTCATATTTCATCATTAATCTCCCGGATAAACAGTATTATGTGCCAAAAACTAATAATTATAATACAGACAATTCTTTCAAGTTATTGTTCACATACACATTCCTTTTGTTAATTCGGCCTTGGCTTTTTCACCTTTAACTTTTTTTTTCGTTTTTATTAAACGTTTTTCGTTTGAATAGCATCATTTCCGATGAACTCCCCATCCGATCTCCTAAAATGTGGATAACGATAAAGAAAGAGAGAATTATGGATGAACCGCAAAAACTATATTTAAGCTTCTAATTGGACATGACGATTCAAATCAAAACACGCATCTGATCCTGAAGTGAATGCGCCAAACAAAATTAAAATTAGCGAACAACCCTAAACACGCCCAGCTATGGCCCTCCTTACGTGCATAAATTTGCTGAACAAAAGAATACATTAAAAAAAGAGTAGTGATAGCACAGAGAACCAGCAAATTCATTGGTAAATTTGGATTGTTTTCCAAAGATTGGAGGCCAATTATTTTGTCCACAATCTAGGACCCAGTCTCCATTGAATTTGTCTGCAATAGCAGTGGTTGTTATATTGATGGCAGCTAGCATTACTTAAGCATTGCATGAATACATTCTACATGAATATGTTGTAGCCATTGTACATCCTTTCGATTGTTATAAAAAAAAAGGGAAAATCCTGATTCAATCCCCATTGGGAGACTTTGCTTGCCACTTTTCGCATTTCTTTTTCTGGTTATTTTTGGATATTTTGGAACCTAAAACAAAACGAAGATATTTGGCCGATAGAGAGGGAGAGAGAGGGAAAGAGCGAGACGAATGGTTTTTTTGGCCTATTTTGGGTAAAGTTTTAAGTTCTTAAACTTTTTCTCACAATGATTCTCAGAATTATTATGAAGATGATGGAAAATATGGATAAAAAAGTATAAAACTTGAAGAAAAATTGAAGAAATAAAGATGGTGATTTAGAAAGGGTATTAAGAATCGAATGATTTGGCAGAGAAAGAGAGTGGGAGAGAAATAGAAAAATAGCTGTATTTTATTTTTATCATGAAACGATATTTTTTTTCGATTCTTATTCTGTAATGATAGAATCTTCCAAGCTAATCACAAGAGCTCCGTGAAAAACGTAAAACAGACGGCAAAACGGGCCAAAAACGAAGCTAAAAAAAATTTTAAAAAATCAATTTCGATGTTGATTTTTCCTGGAAATAATAGTGTAGCAGACTAGAAATAAGACTAAAATCCGGAACAAAACAGGGACAAAAATAGAGAGAACAGATTAATAGAAAATCATCATTATTTTTTTCAAAAATCAATTATAAGTTCGATACAATAATGGCAGCTATGTCGGAAACCCAATTTCGGATCACCACAGACTCTACAGCGATAATGAAACCGTACTATAACCATAAATACTTGAAATTGTCATTGGTCGTGTTCAAGATAAGAGGTTGTTTTGGTGAAAAACGCCAAATTGGAATGAACCTCTTTGTAAAAACCAACCATTTTTTGTTGAAAGCCTGAAGGCGTTTTATCAATGTTTGTGCACGAGTATCGATGCTTTTGGGCCAACTTTTGAGTCTGATTTGGGAATTGGTTTTGGGATTGTCATGTGCCCAACATTTTATCCTCTACACCAGGTCCTCTTAGAGCTCGTCTCATTCTTTATGGCCTATTCAATGTGTATATTGATGTGCGTGGGCCTAATATTGGGTTACTTAACAATCTTATGTTGCATAAGATATACCAAACAGAAAGACAGACAAAGCAAGATAATTAATCATTTTGGGTGAAAATCCTATTTGTAATAATATTATTGTGATTATTATTATTATATCCGTAATAGATGGATACACTACCCGGATAGGCTTAAAATTTTGATTAATTGTTAATCTGCTTTTATTTCTTGTTTTGTGCTCTCTGTCTCTCTTTTTTTCCATTTCGTATGGTTAGGTCGCGGTCATTTAGGTTGGTTCTCTGCTCATTATTATATTAATGAGGATCTAAACTAGTACTACTGACACTCAAAGAGCCATACCAGCATTTGAGTCCGCTGCATTGAACCATGGATCAGGAGACGGATTCAAGAAGAAGCGAAACAAAAAACAAAATAAAACCAATAATGTTTTGGTATTGACCGACCAAGATGGATTCTATGATATAAATGACAATACAATCCAAAACGATTCATCATGATTTAGTGAACCAACAGCTAGCCAAACAAACAAATCCACCATAACAAAGATGATAAACAGCAACTACAAATGTTTCCAGAATAGAGTGTTTCTGGAGATTTATTCCACTACTATTCAAATAAATAATAAGAACAATGATTAAATTGATACCCAAAGTGCCAATCAAATTAAGATGCTCCGATCGGATAACATCACCAACAAAAAATGAAGTTATGTTTGTGCTAAGATTAATTATCTTGCTTGTTCAAACCACAACCGAAACAACTTGATCTTTCTTTCGTCAAAGAGTAGATTATTAATATAAAAAAGAAGGTCTAACAAACAGAAGACAATGTTGGCCCGTAAACCATCCATACGTCAAGCGGTCACATCGGGCTTTGTCACCGCACACACCGCCAGTAATAATGCATCAATGTCCACTTCGGCCACCAATGGTAACACGGGCGGAATAGGCGCTAACATAATTGAAAATAATGGAATGATAATAAGTGCCATCAACTCCAGCATAACTAGCGGCATAAGTGGCACTGGCCCACCACAACAGGCACAACAAGCTGTAAGCAATTATGGTGGACAAGCCTCCTCCAGCAACGCAAGTGGTGGCGTTGTTAGTGCCAATGCTACTGTGGCTACTGTGGCTACTGTGGCTACTGTGGCCAGCTCCAATGCTGCTAATGTTATCGGTATGCAGGACAGTGCCAATGCTCAATTAGCTTTGATGGGAGCTATGGGAATGGGAGGTGCTGGTTTAGAACTGGAAGAATGTATTCGTGCTAGAACATTGTGGTGGGAATCACAACTAGTGCGACGTTTTATGAGATTTTGCGCCTTACTATCACTAGTCTCTGTTTCAATGAACACGCCCCATACCTTCAAACAAATGCCCTCGCTGATTTACATCACATTTGTGATCGACATAATAGTGACATTAGTGTTCTTTGTTGAATTCATCTCAAAAGTTCGGATACGCGGTGTAAAAACCTATTTTCATGATCGATGGTCCCAATTCGATGTGTTCATGTTGATCTGTCTGGTGGCATCGTTGATATTGCACGTGTTCGAAATTCTAGGTAAGCTTGTGTTGAATCGATTCGGATTAATCTGATCATCAATGTTCTGAAATGTTGTCCATAGGTCGTGTAGAAAAATACTCGGCTCTATCAATGATACGTGCACCACGACCATTGATTATGGTACGAGTGGTAAGAGTGTTTCTATCATTTTCGATGCCAAGAGCCCGCATAACGCAGATATTTCTACGATCTTCGCAACAAATCTATAATGTCACACTGTTTTTCATATTCTTCATGAGCCTATTCGGTTTGTTGGGTGTGCAATTCTTTTCCTCGCTCAATCACCATTGCGTGTTAAAAGATAATTATACTGAATGGTACCGACCTACCATTCATCACTTGGCCATACCGGACACGTATTGCTCCCCAGAGGAAACCCATGGCCACCAATGTCCACCGGAAATGATCTGTTTAGAGATTAATAATTCCAGTGGCTATGCTGGATTCGATAATCTGGCCCATGCATTGTTCACTGTGTACCAGAGTGCCTCGCAGGAAGGTTGGTCACATGTGATGTACCAGGCAATGGACTCACTGGACTTTTTCCGTTCTGCCATCTATTTTGTAACGTTAATATTCTTCTTGGCTTGGCTGGTCAAAAACGTATTTATTGCCGTAATTACCGAAACATTCAACGAGATACGGGTTCAATTTCAGCAGATGTGGGGTGAACGGGCACAGATTGTCACACAAACTATACAACTAGTGCTGGTTGGTGAAGATAAATGGAAATTGGTTCAATTGACCGACACCGACACTCAAACTCGAGCGCCACGTTTCATCCGTCATATTTTGGGCACCGCATCTTTCCAGATATTTGTCATGGTAATGATTGTGGTGAATGCCATCATCAATGCAAGCATAAGATTCGACCATTCTGGTAAATCGCGTGATGAATATTACAAAACCATCTATCCATCCGAAGTATTTTTCACCATTTTCTTTGATGTTGAAGTTATTCTTAAGGTGAATTGACATCACATTATTTAGATTATTCAGATTTTTTTCCTATAACTCTCAATCATTTAAATCAAATTCTTAATTGTTTCCAGATTTGGTGCTATGGACTACGTTCCTATGTTCGTCGTTCATTGCACAAGCTTGAATTATTGTTAGCCATTGGATCATCGATACATGTGTTACCGCCATGCTATATGACATCGCCATTGGTCTATTTTCAAGTGTTACGTATTGTTCGCTTGATCAAAGCATCGCCAGTTTTGGAAGATTTTGTTTATAAAATTTTCGGTCCAGGCAAAAAACTAGGATCTTTGATTATTTTCACAATGTGCCTTCTAATCGTTACATCCTCAATTTCTATGCAATTGTTTTGTTGCTTTCCGTGTTATAATAAATTTCAATCCTTTCCAGAGGTAAGCTTGAAATATTTGAAATGGCCATCTTTTGCTTTATAAATCTAATATTGCCTCATTGCAACTAATCTTTATTGTGGTTTATACATATTGTTTTAGGCATTTATGTCCATGTTTCAAATATTAACTCAAGAAGGATGGACCGAAGTAATGAACGAAACCATATTACGTTCAGGTGCTCGTATCGGTCCGTTGGTGGCCATTTATTTCATCCTCTATCATTTGTTTGTCTCTTTGGTAGGTGATCAATAAAAAAGCTTGATGAGCTTTTTCTGAAGTGCCTACAATCGATCGATTAATCGATTTTGCGCTTATTAATTTTTATGTTCCTATTCCTGTTCCTGTTCCTGTTCTGGTTCCTAATCAAATAATAGATTGTGCTATCACTTTTTGTGGCCGTCATTCTCGACAATCTCGAGTTGGATGAAGATATAAAAAAGGTCAAACAATTAAAAGCACGAGAACAATCGGCAGGTTACAACGAGGATTTACCGTTACGTTTGAAATTGTTTGAATCGTTTCCTGATTCGCCCCAAATGACTAGATTGCATAAGCAAGCCAGCGAATTCAGCATTCCAAAAGTTCGCGATTCATTTATGCGTGCATTCATTGATTCAAGCAACGCATCGACGGCGGCGGCAGCCGCTGCTGCCGCAGCAGTAGTGTCTACCACAGGAGGCATGGCTGCAGCCACCACCACGGTAACTTCTGCAGCATTGGCACCATCCTCCACATACATCAACATGGCCAATCAATTCAATGTTCTATCATCGACAGCCACAATAAATCGTCCATTGTTGCCCGGTAATTTGACCGCCAGCAGCAAACCTATGTTGCCTTCATTATGTTCATCAGGTGGAACCACAAGCATTGGTGGCTTGTTCTTCAGCACCAGAAAACAATCTTCAATCAAATTGCTTAGTCCGGTGTCCAAAGGCCGACATTCAAGTCCTTTGCTACGTCGCGTACAGGTGGCGTGCATTGTGTCCGATTCAAACAATCAAAGATTGTTGCTCAATGACACTGCTACGCAAGGCTTGCCCGGAGTAGGCTCATCGGCTGTGGCCGGTGGTCCCGGTGCTGCTGCTGCTGCGGCGGCAGCTGCTGCCGGTGGATTCACCAGAGGTGTCACCGGCGTTGGTAGCCGTGGAATGCGACGTTCAGTGCGTGGAAATCTAAAAGATGAAGTGGGTACAGAAGAATCACATTCCGGTGTTGGCAACGGACCAATAGTACGTGGACAAGATTTTGATTTTAAAATGCTTCAGCGAAAACAAAAACAAGCGGAAATGAGACGCACACAACGTGAAAGTGATCTTAGAGAGAATCATCCATTCTTCGATACACCACTGTTGATTGTAGGCCGTGAATCTCGTTTCCGTATGATTTGCCTGAGCATTGTAAGCGCAAAATATGATCCACATGTTCGTGATCCGATTACCGGAAAGGAACGCAAAATGCGTTATAAAGGTGCCCACGAACTATTAGGTTTGGTACCGTATTGTGATTGGGTGATGATCATCATCACCACAATGTCCTGTGCATCGATGATGTGCGAGACCGGTGAACATCGTATCACCAATACACCCATGTTATTAGTTGCCGAATATACATTCGTGTTTGCCATGGCCATCGAGCTAACCCTTAAAACATTGGCCTACGGCCTTTTGTTCACGCCCAATGCTTATTTGGCCAATGTGGCAGGCGTTATGGATTTTATCATATTCGGCATATCCGTCCTTTTTCTTTGCATATTCCCTGACAAACATGTTCCACCTGGATCATGGCAACAAACCATGTATGTGATGCGATGTATTCGTCCATTGAGGATATTCTCATTGGTGCCACATATGCGCAAAGTTGTCTACGAACTATGTCGTGGTGTCAAAGAGATCGCTTTGGTATCCGTTCTCTTGATCGTATTGTTATTCGTATTTGCTTCCGTTGGCTTACACATGTTCGGTGGCCTCTTAGCCAGGTGCAATGATCCCTGCATCAAGACAAGGGTGAGTTATTAGCGTAGCCTTGTTCTTTGCTCTGATCTTTTTTTTTATATAAATTTCGATTCTATTTTTTTCCACTGCCATCCTTGCCTGCCTTGCCATACTGAACCTAGGAAAAATGTGTAGGCGTGTTCATGAGACAAGTGCACGTGACCAGAATGAAATTGACCAACCATAATGAAGGATGCCAGAACATGCCTTCGGTTTTGGCGCCTAGAGTTTGGTAAGTATGGTCACTATGGCCATTCATTTTCATTGTTATGATTATATTTGGAAAGATTTCGGGTTCTGGTTCTGGTTCTGGTTCTGCTTATGTGTATGTATGTGAATGTGTGCGAGCGGAAGAAAAATAAGCGGAGTTGTTCCCTCTGGGCCTTGTACTGAATGTTCACTGAGTGGTATTACATTGGTATTATCATAATGATTATTGTTATGATTTTTCTGCTGAAATCAACCCAACATAATCCAAGGTCCAATCCACGCAACTTTAATTTCGATAGCATTTGGAAATCATTGTTGGCATTGTTTGAGATGCTTTCATTAGAAGGCTACAATGATTATAGAGATATCATCGTTGATCAGATTGACATTGTAAGTTTCCCTTAGCATAGAAATGGCAAATAATTCTACCATACATTATGCCCATTTATTCAATGCTTGCATTGGCTTTTCCTTAATTCGCTTAATTGATCTATTAGGGTCAACAAGCCTACATAAAATTCAAATCAACTTTCTATACAAATCATAAATGTTTTGCATGAACAACTTCCTGCTGCTGATCCAATGTTTGGGTGTTTATAGTGAGCGTTCATCGACAAAATGGAACCATTTCAATAAGATAAATAAATCGGAAACAAACCGATTCACTAACCAATGTCCATTATTGTTATTTTTTTTTTTCGTTTTTTTCGCATCTCCGGTATTCTGGTTCACAAACATCACCGCCGTGTTGCTGTTTTGCATTTCCGGGAAATCATTTGCTTTGCTTGGTCTTGTATTTGGTTGTTGGCTTTGTATTAACAACAAACAAACAAACAAACAAACAAACAAACAAAATTAATCCAATATAAAATTTGGTCTGAAACGCGAACACATATGAAAACATCAGGGCTAATCCACGCCGTTTCAATTTCGATTCATTGGGCAATGGAATATTGGCCCTGTTTGAAGTATTATCATTCAAAGGATGGCTTGATATACGCGATGTCATACTGGCAAGGCTCACTCCTGTAATTATTTGATGATATTATTTTCAAGATGGAACTTTCATCCATTCTGATTATATATTCCAATATATTTTGGCCGATTCCTGGGCATGAATCTGTCTAATCTCCGATTATTTAATGCTATGAATAGTGTAACTAAACACTAGAATTCATTAGTATTATTATTTTTATTATAATCATCCACACCATCATCAATGATCATTGAATGCACCCTGCACGTTTATTATTAACTTTTTGTTCTCATTTGAACCAAAGCCCTTTGCATTCACATCTATTTCCTCGATAGTTTTCCTGTCCAGAATCTATGCCAAAAAAAAGCTTTGGCAACATTTAATACACCAAATACATTCATCAAACACCAGGCAATAATCAATGATGCATGCATTACCATTTTAATGGCAAAATAAAAAACCATCGCTTTCACTTTCCTTTAGGATATGCTTGCTCCTTTTTTCTTCTTCTCCTTCTCCTTTACATCCTTTTGGTCCAACCAATACCACCACCTCGTTGTTGGTTCTAGTTCCTAGAATTTTGATTGCCAAACATCATCCACATGTTAACATAGCCAAACATGGATTTCTCGGTGGATGCTGTCATGGTGTGGCTCCATCATTTGCATCCAAATAGTTTTTCATCATTATTTTGATTATTATTATAGTTGATTGAATGTTGAATATAGTTTCATTTTCAAGCTTCAAATTAAAGCAGCTCTTTTGTTGTAAAGAATGAACTGTTAGACCTCTTAAAGCTTGATTGGCATCCTTGTGTCATTTTTTTTTACCAAACCGATCCAAAAATTTCTCCTCTGATTTTCTCTGTTTCTTTTCTTTTTGAAACGAAAAAAATTTCGAAAAAAAATGATTAATTTCCAGTTACACGCCATCTATATTCATGTGTTCGTATTTCTTGGCTGCATGATTGGCCTGACTTTGTTCGTGGGCGTGGTTATTGCCAATTATGGTGAGAACAAAGGTACTGCCCTGTTGACCGTGGACCAGAGGCGCTGGTGTGATTTGAAGAAACGTTTGAAGATTGCCCAACCGTTACATTTACCGCCAAGACCTGATCATCATCGGGCCCGTGCCATAATATATGATATAACCCAGCATATCATATTCAAACGTACCATCGCTATTCTTGTGCTAATTAATTCGGCCTTGCTATGTGTATCGTGGGATATAAACATGTCGCATACCAAACCGTTGGCTAATGTTTCGGCCATATTGACCTGTATATTTGTTTTCGAGGTGAGCCCAAGCCAATCGGAATGGATTGTTGAACTATACTGTTAAACAAACAAAATATTCAATGTTTTTTTCAGGTTTTTATGAAAATGATTGCGTTCACACCAAGAGGTTATTGGCAATCCCGTCGTAATCGTTATGATCTATTCGTGACCGTATTAGGAGTTTTATGGTTGATCTTGCATTTTACACTGTCCAACAAAGCATCCAATGCTTTCGGTTTCATTGTAGTTATTCTAAGGTTTTTCACCATCACCGGAAAGCATGCTACACTGAAGATGTTGATGCTCACCGTAGCAGTATCAGTTTATAAATCATTCTTCATCATTATGGGCCTCTTCCTCTTAATACTTTGCTATGCATTGACCGGTGTTATATTGTTTGGATCGGTCAAGTTTGGCGAGAACATTTCCAGACATGCCAATTTCAGGTAAGCTATCGTAGCAGACAAATTGTAGTCAATCTAAACGATAATGGTGATCTGATTCTCATCTGATTATTTTGGTTTAATTTTTGGAACTGTTAGAACTGCCATGACAGGTGTAATTACATTGTTTCGTATTGTAACCGGTGAGGATTGGAACAAGATCATGCACGATGCTATGCTTTCGCCACCATTTTGCACACCTAGCGAAGAAAACTTCTGGACAACTGATTGTGGAAATTATTATGCATCATTGGCGTTTTTTTGCTCATTTTATGTTTGCATAACATATATCGTGCTTAATCTTTTAGTGGCTATTATCATGGAGAATTTTTCATTATTCTACTCCAATGAAGAAGATGCATTGTTATCCTATGCAGATATAAGAAATTTTCAAAACACTTGGAATCTGGTCGATATCCAACAACGTGGCATGATACCGGTGTCAAGAGTTAAATTTGTTTTACGTTTGCTCAAAGGCCGTTTGGAGGTGGATCCCAATAAGGATCGTTTATTATTCAAGCACATGTGCCATGAAATGGAGCGTTTGCACAATGGCGAAGATGTGACATTTCACGACGTATTGAACATGCTATCCTATCGTTCGGTGGACATCAGGTAAGCAAGTTTGTTGGGAAATTTTCATCACTAACCATCTGACATTTTTTTTTCTCGATAATTCCAATAGAAAATCATTACAATTAGAAGAATTGTTGGCCAGAGAAGAATTAGAATTCCTGATTGAAGAAGAAGTTGCAAGACAAACTATTCGTGCTTGGCTGGATAAATGTTTGCGGCGAATCAAAAAAGAAAGACAACAACAATCATTATTGCATTCATTACGTGCAACCAATGAACCAGTGGGCCAATCATCATTCATGTCTGGTTTAATCTCTCAAACTGATTTCGGTGATCAATTAGTACAATTCGAGCAGCGCCCTACTTCCAGTAGCAACCAACGTGCAGCCGAAACGGTAAATGAACCACAAAAGTTGGATGCCGTGCCCCAAATTACTAGCTCAGGTACAACAGGTACAGCTGATGCTGAACCAGCAGGTGCAGAAGAATCCGAAACTAAAAAGTCGTCATTTAAACAATCAAGAAACTATGGTGATCTCAAAATTCCATCATTTGGACCAAAATTTCCAATGGATAATGTTTCCGATTCAAAATCATTGTTGGATCAAGATGAATTTAGCATGAACATTTCACAAACCGCCAAACGTGTACATGGCCACAAAGCAGATTCCACGGTGGTACATCATCAATCTGGGCCCCATCAACATAAGCGGGTAGAATTCCGTCATGTAGAAGAGCGAAGCAAAAAGGTTGGCGAGCTGCAGCAACAGTTACAATTAGCTGCTGCTGCTGCTGCTGCCGCCGCTGCTGCTGGGGGTGGTGCTGGCGGCATGATCTTGTCTGATCAGCAACAGCAGAATGATGGTTCAAGGCGGGCTAATAATTCAATATTCGATCAAAACGACAAAGACCCTGGCTCGCATGACTCCTCCCATTCAGCCAGCAAAAATCGTGGAAGGCTTAAGATTGCCGGTGAGTCATCCGAATCAGACACATATGGAAAGTCCAGTGGGCTGGGCTTACAACAACAGCCGCAGTCATCGTCAAGGTCTAAAGTTAAAATTTCCGCCACTTCTCCCACCAATACATTTTCTGTGGGCCTGGATGGCCAACGTGAACGTGATTTAAATGCAACCAATCACGATGATCCAATACCAAAAACCTATAATGATGGCAATAATAATAGTGCCAAAGCCCCACCAGCAACATCATCAACCACTATTAGCGTTCATCAACAACAGCCAGTGCGTCGATTTTTATCATTGCATAGTTATCCGCCTACTTCTACGATGCCACAAGAAGCAAGTATAGCAGCCAATTTTCGACAACAGCCAGATAAACCTCCATCATCGTTCAATCAACAGCAGAAAATTTTCCCAACAACCATGCCCCCAATTCCAAGTTCGACCAATCATAAATCAGCAAAAGTTCATCAATTAGAACAAGACAATAATAATAGTACAGTGACAGTTGTTACCAATAGAAGACTGCAGAGTTTGAATGAAGAAGAGAATGTGGATTATGCCCAACTCAATTCCAAACATGACCATGGTGATGATGGTCAAGATCATGGCGATAATGTCGCCAGTAATGATGATGATGATGATGAGGAGGAGGAGGAGAAGGAGGAGAAGGAGGAGAAGGAGGAGGATGATGATATAAAACGGTTTAACAATACTGTTGGTCAGCATCAACGACTTAAAAGACAGCCTCATCCATCATCCGGGTCCACGCTTGGTATGCCTACGGTGGCCACCACCACTACTAATACGGTGACCATGGCCACATCGGTTCCCGGGCAGCAAGATACGGTTTTCAATAATAGCAATCAAAATGATAATGACCAAAACAACAATAATAGCAGACTAAACAAATTTCAGCGCAATCATAGTGGAAGCATTGATTCAGATGATTCAATGCCCGATCCCAATAATCAAAATATTAGTTTGAACGGAGCAGTGGAAAAAAAATCATTGAAATTGCATAATAAGCCTGATTCTAAAATTTCATCCATGTTAAATGGTGGTGGCATTGGTGGTGGTGGTGGTTTAACCATCGGTGCCAAAAACCTAGATGAACGTTCTGGATCTTTAACGGAGGATTCAACCAATCAACAATTCTTGAATGAACAGCAACAAGCCAATAATAAAAAAGTTAATCAAGTTAGAGCACAGGTTTTAGTCAATGAAGTACACGACTGGTGGTTATTGCATTTGAATTAGACCCAAAAAGTCTTCTTCTTCTGAAAAATATCAAATTATTTGCTTAACCAAAGCCCATCCGATCCATTTTTTCAACTTTGTTAATACTCATCAAATATTGGCGGGCCATTTCGCTCCCACATTTCATTTTTAAACATTGAATTTATTTGGATACCAAACACTTACACTCACTCACACAAGACCATACGTTGGTCGACCAACGTCGAAGACAATATTAGTGAAATTGATCTTTTCTCTCTCTTTTTTATATAAAAAAAAAATTTTTGCTTACTTAAACAAAATCTTCATCCGATTCCTTGTAAAAATCTATATACATACAAACCAATCATGTTTGGCATCATATCTACATTTTATTATGATTATTCTTAAAGATTTTGATCATTATCCTGCTATTGGATGATAGAAAACTTAATATTTCAAAAAATTCTTTTGGAAACAAGTATGAAACAAAACAAATGATGCCATCCAAATAATTGATCTTTTTTTTTTAAAAAAAAAACAAATTATTAATTAACACAACTCAATTCTGCAATTCTGCAAGGAATTCCTCAAAGTTCATTGAAACAACTATATTTTTTTCGTTGTTGCAACCTGCTATCTTATATCTTTTTTTTTATGAAACCGAATTGCCATGAATCCTAATTAATCACTGTTTTGAGAAGGATGCCATTTTAATCTGCTTAAACCAATTCTCCCTTACACATGCAAAAATAAGTTTATATGCTCTTAATATGGTTGGCCAATTGAAACCGATTGATTTAATCCAAAACAGAAAAGAATTAACCCTAATATAAATGCCTATTATTTGAAGAGGTTTTTGTTACTTTATCGAAACAAAAATTGATAAAAATTGATAAAAATTTTCTTAATTCTGTTGTACCCCCCTCCGAAACATACTGGATGTTTAATTGTTAACCAATTTGATTGAATATAATTGAAATAATTATATTGTTGAGTGTAAAATTTGAAAAATTATAAACGATTTTAATGGCATAGAAATTCGAATAAAGATTTCAAATAGCATTTTATAATCAAAACCCAAATATAGTTGATAATTCAAAAATGACAACATCATTTGAGATGGATAAACATTATTCTGGATTATTTATTCAAAGCATCATCGATGAATGTTTTAAGTTGATCATCATCACGCGAGCCAACAAATTTATCAACAACTTTGCCATTCTTGATTGCAAATATTGCCGGAATCGATGTTACTTGATATTCTGCAGCCAATTGATCTAGTTCATCAACATCCACTTTGGCCAAATCAACTTTATCTGCATTGAAACTACCAACCAACGTTTCTAGACGGGGTGTCAACTGTTTGCAAGGTCCGCACCAGCTGAAAAAAATAAAACTTAGCTTTAGTCAAGTATAATTCGAAAAATGACTACTAACGTGGCAAAAAAATCAAGAATCACTAATTTTTTAGAGGAATTTTCCAACACTTTTTCCTTGTAATCATTCTCATTTTGAATTTTGAAAATGTCATTGTTCAAAATGGAAACATGAAATGAACGAACAGGTTTCGCATAAATCTGGAAATTATTCCTTTTCAAAAGAAGATTTGTGACATGCCAAAATTTAGCCATATTGCAATTTTTCTCTAGATCCACACGAAATAAAAAATAAAAAAATAAACAAAAATGCAAACAACCTTGAACACCAACTCTGTTCAATACACACAACGAACGCATGCGCATGGCAAATATTTGTTTGCCAAGTTATTACTCGAAAAACACATCAAGCATCACTTCTCTCTCATTCTTATAGAAAATTTCAACAAATTCATACTATGCAAAAGTACTTCATTTTGAGCAGGAAAACATTGCAAAGCACATGCCACTCATTTTTAGCGAACATTCCAGAACAGATCTAATAATTGTTAAGAACTACAAAATTGTGTTGACAAACGATATTTAGAATCATCACTTGCTTTTTAAGCATTATTTATTTCTACTTACCATTTTTGAAGTGTGTAAATCCATTTAGGTCGTTTGTCAATTAAAACATATGGTTTCACATTAAATTCATAAATTTACCGAAACATTTTCAATCGACCTTTATCATTCCATATATATTTCATTTTTAGATTCTCGAGATTCAGTATGAGTATATTTCACTTGAAGGATCACGAGCGTGAACATCTAAAGAACTGGCTATTGTCCATTCTTCCATCATGGTAAGGCACCTTTCAAGGTTAACTGGAAAATAAATAAATTATGGAATTGATGCCATAAATTTTTACAGGACCGACGCTGAACCAGAATCGCTTGCTGATTCTATAATAACGATTTTAACTGGCCAAGGCAAATCTTTTAAAAAATTAAAAGAAAAACTCCAAAGACATCTAGCCGTGTTTATGACCGACGAGAGTTTAAAATTTGTTAATCTTTTGTTGAAAGCTCTTAAAAAAAGGTCATACATTGATTGGACCAGGGCCTTTCCTGATAACCAACAAGCGACTAAGGCCCAAAACCAAACAACTAAGTCAACAGGCAATGTTGAATCATTGGATACTCGTACTGAAAATACTATAAATACCGTGGTCAGTTCAAACTGGAATCCAAATCTGTATTCTCGTTTTGACAATGAGAAAAAAAGCGAGAATGAAAAAGGAACTACCAAAAAAAATTTTTGGAACAATCGAAATTGCAAGTACCGTAAAACAAATGCTCCCTCAAATGTTTATGAAAAATTTGATAATTCTAGCAACTACTCTATAATGGTGAGTAAAAAACCTAATAATGACCCGTATACATGCCTACATTTAAATACATTTCGCAATTATAAAACCAACAATGTCAATCAATTTGCATCTGAATCAAAAACAAAGACTCACCATATAGACCCGATAGTAAACCGCGATGATAGCGGTCAAACAATCGATCAAAACATGGCAACTGATGAACATTTTCGATTATGTCCCCAAATCGAAGAAAAAGGTTTTTGTGACCATGGGGTCTATTGTCCATATGCTACAAACTTGCCAAGTGTTAGCGGCACATCAAATTATCAATGCGAAATGATCGATTTGATCGACCAAAATGCTTTTAATAATTTTGATCTCCATCAATCTTCATATAGAAAAGAAGAAGAGCAGAATTCAAACAATTTCAGTCTTGAATTCTCTAATTTCTCAAAAATGGACTCTGCATCAAACAATCTTTCAAATGATCAACGTATTGGTGAATTGTTTCCGTCTTTGAAAGAAATTCATCCTGACCAAATACAAATTGATGCTCATGCTTTTAAAAGCTCAATGTTCTTTCCGCAACAATCTGCAGAAAAAATTGAAATTAAAAATCAAAATTTTCAAAATGAACATCAAACTGCTTTGATTATCAAGGGAATCCCAAGATTTATGAATCATATAACGGACTTGATTAATCATTTTCAACAATTTGGTACAATCGTTTATTGCGAAGTAATAACCTTATGAAAATGAAAATTCTACATATATTTGATATGTTTTTTTTCTACTATTTTTTATTCAGAATAACTTTCAAAACGAACCTACCTCAGTTTTGGTACAATTCAGTGATCCATCTGAAGCAACCAAAGCCTTTCGTAATACAGCAGCGGTTTTTGGCTATCGTTTTATTCAAGTTTTTCGGGCTAATAAATTGACAGACATTCAAAGTCTATCATCATCTGTTGAAAATCCACAATTGAACAACAGTTACAACAAAAAGTTTCCATATGTTTTTGATGAAAGTATTATGACATTCAATTATATACCCGATTCACCACCGAAACCCACAACAAACTATCATATAAGCGCTCTTAAGCAATCACTTGAACAAATTGACGAATTAGTGGCTTATCAAGAACGTTGCATCAAAAAAATGGAAGAAGTCCCAACTGTTCCTGATAAGAATGCAATCATGGTTCAGTTGGAATTAAATATGCTTAAGATTGCAGAATTGAAGCAACGAATCCAGCAATTATACGAAGAATAAAAAAATCTTGAACTGTGGGCGTTTTTTAAAGAGGTTACTTAAGTAGATAGCCAAAAAATCCTACTTAAGCTGTAAAGAAAAGGCGTGAAAACTGTTCCAACATTCATCATTTATCAAATTTATCATGAGGACCTTTGATGATCATTTTTTCTTATAAAAGCTTCATTGAACTACATAACCATATTTTTGTGTTCTCCTTTTGAATCATAGATATAGTTTTCATGTTGTAGTAGTTATATAACCAAAAACAAATAAATGTTTAAGATTTGAAACTAAAATTTTTTTGTCTACACTTAACTTGCATCTATTCTTTTACTTGCATCTATCCTCTAAATTTGTTTTGTTAAGAGCAAAAAAAGTCATTATCAATTTGACACTCGAATGGTCAAATAATCTAGCAGCTCAAACAAGTAAGAAGATTGTTTCTCAAAATTTGATTATGTTAGATTAAGGTTTCATTGGGATTTAACAAAAATGCATTTTATTTAAATTGACACCAAATATTGAATATGAAAAATATTCATAAATTTAATGCATGTTAAAGACAAACATTGGAATGACATTTTGGCACAAAACAGTGTCAAGAAAAATTTGATGCTCAAGACACAACAAAAAAATTTCAATGATCAAACTTCAATTGCGTTAGAATGTTTTTGACCATCTTTTTTATAATATTTGTCTATTATTGACAAAACATTATGATTGTGATCACTGATATTGCTAGTCATTGTTGCGGAGGTATTGATGAGCGTAGATGATTCATTTGCAATTACTGGTGAAGACAGACAAATTTTGTTGACAACATCCGTAAAATCTGGTTCAAAACTAACACCCCCAGTAATTGAACTTCCAGTTCCCAGCTCATGTTTTAATTGCGCTACACGTAATTTGGCCTCCGATAATGATTGCTGCAACAAAAGTGTTCGATTTGAATATAATGGATAATTGATAGAATCAATGTTATTATCCTCTATGTGATTGTCGTTGTGATGGATTTTGCCATAGAATGTTGGCGTCGTTGTCGCAATCGATGGATCATAAATATTGGCATAATTGTAAAAATTCTCGTTGCCAGATTCCTCTTGATTATGGATTTGATTTGAAATATTCATATTATTATAACAATCAATTACGGCATAATCGGAATTTTCATCAAATTGCAAAGTGATCTTGTTACCATGCTCACTATAACCGACATTATCATCATTTTTGGAATCACAAGGATTATGATTGTGCAACAACCAACCATTCGATTCAGTGAACAAATTTGGCTGTGTTCGTTGTTGTTGTGATCTTATCATATTAGCCATGATAAGATCTTTACGATTCATGTAATCATTTTCAATGGCCATCTTATTATTTTGTTGAATATGGTTGCTGTTCGTGTTTTGAACTGTGAGATGGCTCTGATTTTGGGCAGTATTGTTTGAGGAGACCATGAAATTTTCGGTGTTTGAATAGATTTGCTGGTGTTGCGACATTTGTGGTGGTGGTGGTGGTGGTTGTGGTGGCAGATTCCATACAGTATTATCCAGATTGGACGCTAAACAAATAAACAAACAAACAAATAAATAAAATGAAATATCAAACCGAAAAGCATCGGCGACATATGTTTACCATCATCAGCAGAATTGTTGTCGTTGTTGCCAGTTTGTTCTAAATAACCAATGACCATGTTGGCTTGTACTGCTAACCATTCAACTCGGGGGTCATCCAATTGGTTCACACGTTTTTTGTGATCGATAAAAAAGTTTCCCAATAATGGATGACAAGCTTGTTCCCATCCAACTGGTAATTCATCACCAATGCAATCAGCAAATGTAGCTGGCTTTGTATAACTGATTCATCAATAGTGAATTCATCAATATTGTTTATTCATATTTTGGTGCATGCTATACTCACTTATCACGAGGATCGAACCATTGTGTTTGTCTTGAATTATGATCAACATAATAGAATTGACCAGTTTCAGGATCAATGGCACGTTCCCAACCTTGTGGTAATGGCATTATGGAATTTTGATTCTGATCATTTATAATATTATGCTGAGGATTCGTTGGACCTTCTACTATCACATTTGGAATGGATAATGCTTCTTGAAAATGCTGCTGGTGAGTGAGATTTTTTCCAACCAAACTTGATAGTAGTTGTTCATTGTTGAAAACATTCAATGGATGAAGTCTCACATGACGATCATTATTAGTCCAATTTCGAAGATTATGTTGATAGTTATTATTCAACATATCATTAGGATTGGTTCTCAATCGTAACCGATCATTATAATTTAATCGACGGCTATTGATGTTAGACATCTCGCCAGATTTGGTCCATATTGATGTTGGTGAAGGCCAGGAGGAGGAAGAAGAGGATGAGGAGCAGGTAATTACTTTATGATTATTACAATTTAATTGATATCCAATTAAAACATTCAAAGGATTATGATTGACCAATGAATGGACATTATTATTGATTAAGTTGTCATTGTTAGCCTTAGCCATGTTATTTGCGATTGATAAGGCACCAATCGATCTGTTAAAGAAAATATAAAACGAAATGAAAAAAAAGTTTAAACGAAATCAAAATGATTTCCTACCATGCAGTATTGGAAATATCTACATTCCATACTGATCAATAAACACAACAACAGTCAACAGGAATTTAATGCAATCACATTAGTAATTAATGCTCAACAATATTACAATTAATTCAATAAATAACTTGATGATGGCTGTAACATAGAGTAAATTAATCCGATGGAATCGCCAAACAACCGAGCTAAAAAGCTCAAAAATAACAAAACAACAATTTTAGCCAATGGTGTCGAAGAAAAAGACAAGAAAAACAATAAAACAATCGATAGTCGATATCTGGATAGACCACCATCTAAGCTGCTTACTGCTTAAGCGCTGTGCTTACTAACTCGTAAGCGATGCTAATGTTCAAACTGGATTTTTTGCTATTTTGTTTTTTGTTTCTACAGGCATACAGGCATACAGGCATACAAGCATACAAGCATACAAGCACACAAGCGTACAAAGCGTACAAGCACACACACACACACACACACGCAAGCAAGCAAGCAAGCAATGAGCACATACCACAAGCACCCACGGGTGTGGGTCGTTTTTTCTTCATTGCGCTTGCGCCCTTTTTGCCTGTGAGCATTGTTCTGGTCATCTACTCTTCTTTTTGTAAAATTACAGCCAAGCTTCGTTTATACCGGAATCTTTAATTTCTCCGATGCGGTTTATTATCTTAGTCAGAATTCAACCTGATTCGCTAAAAAAAACTAGTTTTTATATCTTAAAACAACTCGAAAACAAAGTTTATGCGGTACACAATTTTGATTTCGAATTTTAAACTTGGTGTTCATTTTAATGAAAATATCTGAAACGCTTGAAACCACGAGTGATAGTATATTTTCGCAGCTAAATTGCTCGCACACTCGGAACAATGCCTTATTCCTTTTTCTGTGGTGTTTGTGGTGTGCTCTGCTATGTTGCCTGTATGTTGAATGGGATTTTCTTCGTTTTTACAACTTTTTCTGATCATTATGCCAGCATAATGAACCCATCGTTTTAAACTTGTGCTGTCATATTTTATGAGCGCTGTCCTTACAATCGTCAAAAGTAAAACAAAAATCGTAATCCAACGAGAATGTATGGTGGATTCAAGACATCCTCTACCTCTAGAACGGAATCGAAGATTCCGACGCCAGAAATGGCACTTTTTCCTGGAATAATGATACCCACCAGTTCCAACAAAATTGATGACCAAGAGGCCCAAATAATGTCAGGTAAGTGATGTTTTAGAATTGGATTGCATGAGATTCAAATTCATTCGAGCATTAACTTGTTTGTTCGACAAGATAATAACTCCCGTCTTTTTAAAGATGAGTTTAATTATTATGAAGACAATTATAAAGATAATGGCTTCAATAATTCATCAAATAGAAGTCAACCAACATTATTTTCATATGGCATACCATCAGCTTCATCGACATATACTTCATCCTCTCCGTCGCCATCATCATCATCATCATCATCATCAATGGTTCATTTTAAAAAAGCTTTGATTTATTCATCAACCAATAGGTATGGAAATCAGTATAAGCAGAACAAACACCACGAAACACACAATGTTGATGAAAGTGGAATTTTCGGAAATAATAGCGCTTATATGTTTGGCCAATCGAAGCTTGCAACTAATTATCAAGATGAAGACCGTAGAGAATCGGATTCAATGGATGCAGATATAAATCAAGATGATTGTTCTTCGATCAACGTCGATTATGATAATGACGATAACTCAACGACAACAATTATGGTTGATCCAAGCTTAATCATCGATGATAGCAACAACGATAAAGATTTAGACATGGAAGCCATAGAACAGCAGCACTCTCATTTACAACAACAACGGCAGCAACATCTATTATCTGCATCACAAACGATGCCACCACCTCAAATACCTGGACTAATGTCTTCAGCTTCTGCTGACTCAGGCTTATTTGCTACACCAATGATGTACCCTAAGCATGGGGGCAAAAATCAGCCATCGCCAGTTATGAATAGTGGCGCTTTTCCATCTTCTTTCTCAATGATGCCCCAAGTAATCACACATGTTGGACGAAAACCTTTGAATGGGCCGCCATGTAGTCTTAAAACATTGGTAGATGATAGAATTTTAGAACCATTGGATGGTTCTTTGACCTACGAAATAATGGTTAGTTGTACAATTCTAAAATATTCTTTATAATTTGTTTGTTTATTTATTTATTTATTTATTTATTTATTTATTTATTTATTTTTTTGACAAACAAGGGTGTCAAATTTTTCGGTGATTTAATGATAAACGGCTTCATTAGAATGTCGGGAACCAATCAAGTGTTTGCCAATCCGAGTTCATGGGCCAATTATTGTCGATCAACCATACCGTCTACATCGAAAGATCAAAAACATTGTGGCAGTGCATGGTCAATAATTAGATATCTAGGCAAACGTTTGGATTCTTACAAACTACGATGGTATCGTAAACAAAAAAAACAATTCAATGCTTCAAGTTCATCATCGATGTCGTCTTCATCGCCATCAATGATGCAGGAATCGTTATCTGGCACAAAAAGTCAATCGTATTATAAATCTAATCGTGGTAGTATTGGAAACAGCAGTTCCAGCGGGTTTTATGTTCCCACAGCTTCGGACATTACAGCTGCATCATTGATGGAATCAGCTAATGCTTTGGCCAATCCATATTCAAGTTCATCAATGAAATTCCGTATGAATCCACAATTTCCAACATTACCGAGTGTCAGCAATCAATATTCTGTTGATTCCTTTTCCACGCCGGTTCAAATGTCTCGGGCCAGTGTTGAATACAAAAATATATTCTCAATGTTCAATAGAGGTTTGAGATGTTTTCGAATGCAAACCAACGTTTTGTTAAAATAGCCTATTTCTTTCTTTGACTCATTTCAGATCGGCTGTATAAGCTTGATAAAACCAGTGCCGGTGACCCACTTCTAGCCAATATGGAAACATTTGAAGATGAAGGCTTGATCAATTTCAATTCGATCGATTTGAATAACAAAGATTTGAATTTAGATGAACGTAGAAAAGTTTCTTGTGTACCCTTCAGTTCTGTTTATTGCTTACAGCCATTTCTGGTCAACATATCTACCAACGTATTATTATTGATTGATTTTCATGCCAATCTGATCTCCTCTGAAGTTAACGGTTATTTGGCCGGCACATGGGATTCACGTACACAACACTTAACCATAACACAAGCCTATCCGATCCGTGGCAAAAATCCAAAAGAAATGGATTCATATAAGAAAAAAATCAAAAAGAATTTAGTTCTGAAAGGATTGATCTTATTGGGCTGGTATCATAGCCATCCGGGTTCGGCTCCACATCCAACCATATTTGATATAAAACAGCAGCTGAAATTTCAAAAACAAATGTTAGTGGATGCAAAAGGTCGACCTGATTACTCACCATGTGTTGGATTAATATGTTCACCATTTAATCGATCCTTTAATACTCAACAATTGGAAACATTGTTTCAAATGTTCTGGGTGATGCCCATTTTTACTTTGGGAAATCGTAGTATCGGTAGACCAATGCAATTGTCGTACAGTATCAACAGAGACGCATTCCTAACTCAGGATCTTCTAGTGGAAATGGTATGGTTTTTTTTGCTTTTTGCTTTTTGCTTTTTGCTTTTCTTTGTTTCGAATCAAATTTTTATTCTTATTCTTATTTTTTTCTCATTCAATGCATTTAATAGCGCATTTTGGCGGCACATTTTTCAACTAAATCAAAATTCATCAAGTTTAATGAAATATTCCAAGATGAATACACATTTTGGGATAAGCTACAAGAATCATTAAAGACAAAATTACCAAAAGATTTAGTTGAAACACAATCACAGGCCGTACAGAATGATATCCAACAGCAAGCATTGATGCATTTTTGGTCGTTTCTCAAAAATTTGCTACTCATTTGAAAACTTGTTTAATTTCTATATTCATATGAATTATTTAATCTTGTTTTAGATTTTTGTTTCCTTATTTCGAGCCAAACGAAATAACTTTGAATACGCATCATATTACCTTTATATAATGAATCTATAACCACTTGTCATGAATTTTATCTAAACCTTATTTATATGTCTTCAACTATTTTATTAATAAAGTTTGATTATATGAAAATTTAGTTTTTTAAAATTAAATTTATTTCAACCGTTCAATCACGCTCAATATCAATGTGTGGTTTGGTTTATATTTTTAATCAATCAGAACAAAAAAATCAAAACTTTTTAAGCCCACAAATATGAAATTAAAAATATAAAGCTAATAACGAATTCAACAGCCTAAAGCTTCAGGATCATCATCATGGTCGATAAATGTAATATGTATCAAATTCATTTCAAAGTCAATAAAAAATTGCAAATTTCCAATAGCTGATGAAGGTGGTCAAAATTTAAAAAAAATCGCATGCATATTAATTACTCGGTGTTACTCGCCTTTCGATTATAATTAATAAATGGTCGATTATAATATGAAGTGAATATCAAAAGCAAAAATAAATTTGATCAAAATTATTGACCAAAACGAATCGTAAAATGAATCAAATCAAATTAAAATATGTCTGGCGTGTGTAGGTAAATGCATGTATTAGACTGTAGTGATGTATGTGATGTATGTGATGTATGTGTACATAAACGAATCACAATTATGAGATAATTCATATCGATGAATGAATGATGATTATGGTTGATAGATGATTGTTCAAAGTGATAATCCCTCCCTACTTTTGGTGTGTTCAAACAAACAATGATGTTTATGATAAGTGTAACTTTGATTTGGGAAGGGCTTATTTTTATAGTCACTCAATCAAGCCATGAAAGGCGTGTGTTAATGCTTTTACACATTTAAATCATTTATAAATATATTTTCTCTATGACAAATATTTTTCGTACTCCCATTGGTTGGGCGCTTCTGCACTGATAATGTTGGATATGGATAATTTTCAAAAACGACATTTTTATCACCTATTTTATGAAATCGATTGATGTGCATGGTTGTGATGGTGTGGGCGTGACATTCAGATATGTGGATCAATGATTATGTTCCATTAGTACAGAGTTTGATGCATTGATAGTTGTTTCAGGGGTTGGGCTTTTGCGTGGGCTGCTGCTGCGCAATCGGTTGTTTTCCATTATTACCGGTCATAGACTGCTGCTGCTTTCTACAACCAGCATTAGCTTTGCCAGAATCACAACCATCGGTGTCCGATGTTTCCGATGAATCTTGAATATTGAATGCATCAACTAATGATCCAACAGCAGTATCGATACGGTGTGCAGCGGTGTGCAATAATGGTTGATGATATTGTTTTTTAGATTCCATTTCAGTTCTTTGGGCTTTTTTGGAATTAGATGAAGCTCCTCGTGATGATCGTGAAGAGAACCAAGCATCCCTTTTGGCAAAATCATCATCACCATTATCATTTATGGTTGTTGATTGGACTATTTGACCATTGTCATTGGTTATATTATTGACATTTTCATTGGAATCATTATCAAATTTCAATATGCTGGCCCGTACACTAGCATTTCTTTGCTCTACCGAACTGATATTGTTGGCTGTTGAAACTTCACCATATGATGCTTTGATTTTTTGTTCACGTTCCAATAATTTTTTAGTTTTGTTAATTCTTGATTCGAAACTTTGTTTAGAAGCCTGATCCAATGATCCAGTATTGTTGATATAATAAAGAAATGCCTCCAGCTGTGATTCCAATAATTGATTACATTTCTCCAATTCGTTTGTACGACTTTCCAATTGTTGCTTGTCTTGTGTTAAGCGTTTAGCTTCCTCCAATAGATAGGCAGGAATTTTCCGATTATTCTTGTGGACGCTCACATCATCATTGTTTTCGGTGATTGTGAATTTATCATCACCAATGTTCTGTCCATCGACCGGCTGAATTATGACGGCAACATTATTGGTGTGATCAGAACTTTGCAGCGACAAACCAATGTTTTGGTTATTCGTTGCTTTATCGTTGATATTGTTTGGATTTTGTTTTGCCGAATAGAAATCCGACTTCTGTTCGTTTGGTTTCTGAGCCAAGTTACGGTCAATTTTCTTCTGGTCCAATGCTGATTGACTAACGCCATCTTCCAAACTGTTGCCAGTTTTAGGTTTTTCATCAATCTTCAACTGCGCGTATTCTGTCATCAGAATCCTAAGTTTCAAAAAACAGATCATTTTTTGTTAGGATTTGAATTAGCCAAATAGCAATCAAAATGAAGAACTTAATGGATATATACCTATTCTCTTCTTTTAATCTTTTTATGATAATCTCTAATTCATTACGTTGATCAACGGCAAGTTTCGATAGTATTTCTGTTGGATTCTGTATAATATCATAGGTTACATTGTTAATCTCCTCCCCACCACGAAGCCGATATGACGAAGATGATGGAGGAGGAGCCGGTGGATGTTGATGATTAAATGGACGCACACCATAAACATGGTGTTGATAGTCCACGATAGATGGTGACTGCTGTACAGCGCCCGATGGAGTTGATGAATCGAATTTTGTGGTTCCACGATGTGAACGCGATGATGAATTAGATATGGAACCGCGTGAAGATTCACTACGTGGTGTTAGCATCATTTTTTGTTGTTGTTGCTGCTGTTGTTGTTGTTGCCATGTCATTTCCGCTTCTGCCAAACGTTGTGCATATTGGCCTAAACGTTGATGCACATCATCGGTCGATTTACGACGAGCTTGATTGAAATGACTGACTGAATCAGTAGTCATGATTTCCGCTGCTTCACGACGTTGCATAGACGTCGATGGTGGATTAGTTTTAGGCAAATGATGCTCAACATTTGTCTGGAATTTACTGATACCAGTATTTATGGGACGGGTGCCGTAAATACCGGAATCGTATGGAATTGATTGCTGAGGCTGTTGGGCGGGTATATGTTGCAAATCCAGAACAAAATCCATATCTCTTTGGGTCATAGAGCTGGGACTAGCCGCACGTGGTGGAAAGGACAATGTATGTACAGGCGTGGTATTAGATGATGGTGCATGCGAATATGAACCTTGCAATGTGTGCACAAATGATGGTGCTGATTCTTCAATACGATCACCTTCATGTAATGATTGTACAGGCAAATAACCAAGTTCTTGGTGACGTTTGAAATAACGCCCGGATTTAAATTTGTTTCGCAAAATTTTTCCAAAATCTTTTAGATCTTCACCGGTTGTGGTGGCCAAACAATATTCTTGCATTGGATGACTGAAAAAAACATGATAAACAAGTTAGAATTGAAATTATTAACAAACTAATCTATCAACAAAAACATACGATGGTTTGTGTTTCTTGACGATTTTATCCATCAAAAAGCATTTTTGACATAGATCAAAGTTGAAACACTTCAAACATCTATAACGAAAGCCAACGATTGGAAAACATTTACAACTATTGCATTTAGCTGGATGTCTGCTACGTTCGGCCAAACGGAGACGATGGATAACCACCACCCACACTAGAGATTGTGGTTCAGCACGAATCCAATTGAGAACGTGGTCCAAAGTAAGGCCATCTTTTGGATTTCCGGCCATTTCCAAACAACTACGTACACTTGGCTCAACATTTGTGCCACCAAATGCAGCAACTTCGCCCAAAAGTTTTGGCAAGCGTAAACAATCGTAGATCAACAGACCAAAACGGCGTTCATCTGTGGTTTGGTTGTCGTTGGAAATCAAGCTAAATAAATCTGACCGGAACCGGAATAAAATCAACGATCAGTATTGATGATATACAATCAATTATAATATATTGAACTTACAAATGTATTTTTGTTCAAGAGATATACGCGATAATAAAACTATGGCAACTTGGAATGAGAATTGACGAATGAAACCGGTACGTGAAGATCTGAAATAATCAAATTGATTGGGATAAATTAATTTTTTTAGCAAATTTTCAACAACAAAAAAAATCATAACTAACGCATCATATAAATCTAGCAACCAATTGAGACAAAGATCAACATAAAGTGGAACATTGATGCCGCTGGTGGAAAGAGAGTCTTCATTTTTCAATGGTTGATTTTTGCTTGATTGCTGGTCTCCGGTCGAGCTGCTACTGGATCTTTTGATGGATCCTGTTTTAGGTTTTCCATTTTTATTATTGCTACTACTTTTGCTGTGGCTACTACTGCTTCCGCTGGTGGCGCTGGTAGCACTATTGACGCTTTTATTCTCAAACTGGACTCTTTCCGATTCGGCAGTTTCGAAAATCATCTTCAAGCATGAAACTAAATCTTGCACGCTGATCAAACGCAATTCATAAGGTAATTCTTCATTGTTTATATCATCGCCATTTAAACGATTAATTGGATTCATTGTGGGAGATTTGATAGTATTGTTGGTTTGGGATGATTTTCTTGAATCGTCATTCGGATCGACACTCATCAGGGAAGGAGCACTGAAATTTGGTCCAAAGCCATGCTGCTGAAAAGCCTCGGTCAAGTTTTCCAATGAAACTTGGTCTAAGCCAAGCTGCTGCTGTAGATAGCGTAGTTTCATGGCTGTACGATATACAGCATAACGAACATCGTTGAATTGGTTCATCGATTTCATAATTTCTTGATATCTAGGCGACAGAGTGTGCACAGTTTCGGTTTTATGGCTGAAAAATGACAATTTAATATTCAATTATAAAAACAGTGGCCTGTATTTTTGGTATATAACAACCACATACTTTATGTAACAAGGCAATTTATTGTTGGTGACCGCACGTCCCCAAGGTTCATCCACTGCTTCGGTGAGAAAATGTTGTTGTGCAGTATTATGATCATGAACAACTTGATCCAATTCTTTGGAGCGTTCATCCACGGCCATACGTAGCAAACGTGCACGCATGGTTACCTCTTCCAAAGATTTCAAATTTGCGTGCGACAATGGTACATTACGTCCGGTTAATCGTGCTGCAATTTGGTTAACATGTATCACATCGCGTGATACTGGAGCCACATAAGTTTGCTGAAACATTTTTAATTGAGATCTATGTCGAGGTAATTCATCAAACTGAATCTGATCCAATGGAGTCCATTCTGATTTGACCATTTCGGCCTCATGCAATTTCGCACAAAGATCATCCATAACGCGTTGTAGATCGGTGAGGCGCTTAAAAAGGAACGTAAAAGAAAATATTATGAATATATAATGCTATCATCAACCTGAATTGGAATGCAATTCTTTGTTACACTACACATTCTTCATGGAACTGAAGACCGTAATATTAATGTTTATGCATCAAACTAAATCAAAAACTCAAGAATTAAACAAAAACAAATTACAATCAAATTGAATGGCCATTCGGTGGATGATGGTGGCCTAGCGTGACTGTTGTCTATCCCATCACCATGGAAAAAACTTCTATTAAACGATTTGGAAACAACCATGACTACTGTTGATTTGGATCATCTGCACATTATTTGGGGACCAGATTTATAAATCACAATTTAGGAGATCAAATTTTTTGTAACCAAATCAAACATTATAGCAAGTAACAATGATTACGGCTGGTTTGATTCTGTTGGTCGATCGGTATTCTGATTATTGGAAATATGTGAGGCAATGAAGCAGCAATAGGGCAAGCAAAACCATTCATTTTGAACAGTTATGGTTTGTTTTAACAATTGAGATTTATTCGTTCTTTTTTTTTGTTTCACAAACAAAATCAATGTGGCTTTTCAGAAGCCGTTCTGAATGTTTATTATGATTATTTTTGGCATCATCATCACACAGGCATGTTTAGCTGTTGCCGCCATAACCGCCAACCATATTGCCAACGCCATGACGCCAGGCGCCATGTTCTCTTAAGAGCACTACCAATGAAGACATCATAGACATGATGATTATAATCATGATCATCGAAACAGCAGTCAGAATGGTGATTCATGATTTTTAGTTTGGGTTGAATTTTTCAATTCTTTCCAACAGTGAATGCACACTAAATTCACTGGAAATTTGAAAAAAAAACAACAACATAAATAACATAACACAAGTTGGCAAGGAAATTAGCCATCAAATGTGGAACAACATCCTCATCATCAATAGCAGCATCCTAACAAAAGTGATCATTGTGGCTCTTCCCAAAAAGCATTGTTCATTGTTGTAGCATAACAGTTGTTGCATACAAGGTTATGGCATCTCTTCGACAGGACCTCGACAGCCGTCGCTGTTGCCGCACTTGCCATTCTGGTTAGTTGTAGTGAGGCTTAACCAAAACAATAACCAAAACCAATACAATTGAGCATTATTGACGTCAATGGGATTGATTTTAGTTTGTTTTTCGCCGAAAAAAACAGATACTTTAAGTTGACATAGTGAAAAATGCTGAACAGAGATGATGAAAAGGAAACGCCTACGAAATGTATAACGCCTCTTTCGATTAATGTTTGGGTGTGTCTGGCAATGCTATGCGCCGATGGAAAGAGAAATGCAAAAAAAAGGATTTTCCTGTAGAGACAACAGAGAGAGAGAGAGAGAGAGAGAGACAGAACAGGAGGCAAGTCATCAAGTTAGATTAACATCCCATATGTAACCTAGGTAACGTTTTATACAAATATAATATATCCACAAGTTTTTTTTGTGTTGCCAGACTAACTTCGCAAGGAAAAAACCAATTATGAGAAAGAAAGAGACATAAATCCCTGGAAACCAATGACCCAGGATCCAACAGAGACAGTTACAACGAAAAAACGAAAAAAAAAAACGGAAAAACGAGAGATTCTTCGTCGTTTTTCTTGCGAATGTACACTGGATTTTTCTTTTCCATATTTTTTGTACGCCTGTGTATTCGGTAGAAGTGAGATTAAGTTTGCCTTGGTTTTTTAGCAGCCTGTCTTTCTCAATTTCCCTTTATAATTTAACTGTTATTTCTTTTATTTCTTTTCTCCGGTGCTTTTATCCTCGTCTGAATGTACATGTACGTACGGGTATGTACACAAAAATAAACTAACCGGCAATGAATAAAATCCGGAGATTGTTATTGCCGTACAAAAAACAAACAAACAATCACAATAATAGACCCTGAAATTGCTGTTGGTTAATATATAATAATGATGATATGAATTAATAATTAACCAAATGTAAGCAAGCCAACAGAACAAACAACCACGACGAAAACTAGAGACAGGAGAATGCTTTATAATAAACCAAAATAAATGCATAACAAGCACAACAATAGAAACTCTATTATAAGAGAATATCTGTCTTGTCTTTAAATTTGTTATCAGCTCTAGCAAAGCCATCATCATTATCATAATCAATAGGGTTGGACATACACACGCCTATACACGCACGGAGACAGACACACACCTATACGCGCACATACAGGCACAGGCAGACACACGCCTGTACGCGCGTGCTTATACACGCACGGTGACCGACACACACCTATACGTGCACAGACGCGCACATACATACACACATCCTCGCGAACGCACAGACAGGCACACAGCCGCGCGATAGCATCATTCTGTCCAATAGTTAATGGAGTAAAGTGCCATCTCATATTCAACCAGTAGTGTTCGTGTATCGATAACACTGTTAGAGTTGGTTGATGTGTGAGCGGACAATCTCTCTCTCTCTGCACAGTATGTAGGTTGTAACTTTAGCAACAATCATACATCATACATCACACAAATGAATAACATCGAACCGCTCAATCAACAAGCGAATGACCAATAGCATAATCACACTGAACAGAGCACATTTGCTGACGCTCACATAAAATCTGATTGAAAATTCTTTATAAATGTAGTAGCCTACGCGTGCGGGTAGCGCAGCGAAGCGCGCCGGGTAGGCCAGTTCTAAATAAAAGCGTAACTAATGACAATACATGATACAGTGATAAGATTGGCTAAAATGAATTGATAGAAAAGCTATGCTGACCAAATGAGCTTCATCCAAACACACAGACGCAGACCAGACGCACAGTCGCGCGAACACACAGAGACAGCATAGAGGGGTGGTTATAGCATCAATCTGTCTCTTTCTTGACCAATTTTTAATGGAATAAAGTGCCATCTAATATTCAACCAGTAGTGTTCGTGTATCGATAACACTGTTAGAGTTGGTTGATGTGTGAGCGGACAATCTCTCTCTCTGCACAGTATGTAGGTTGTAACTTTAGCAACAATCATACATCATACATCATACATCACACAAATGAATAAAATCGAACCTCTCTATCAACAAGCGAATGACCACTAGCATAATTACTTGACACACTGAACAGAGCTCATTTGCTGGCGCTCACATAAAATATGATTTAAAATCTTATATCATAGTGCTAGCCTAGGCAAGCGGGTAGCGCCGGCTAAAATGAATTGATAAAAAAAGCTATGCTTACCAAATGCGCTTCATCCAGACGCTTCAATCCTAAATCAACTGTGGATTGTATGGAATGCCATAATTCCAATAGTTTGTTCATCTCACGATTTAATGTTAATTCAATATTCTCCAAATCCGATTGTTGTTTTTGATGCTGTTTTTGCTGTTGTTCGTTGTTGTTTTGGCCAATCACCGTACTGCTGCTGGCCACGGAAAATGCAATCGAAGCTGATGATGATAATTTGGCTGCATTCAATTTGACATCTTGGGCACGTTTCACACTCAAACGTCTCAAGAAATTATGGCAAGCTAACAAGCTACTATCGATGATCGGTCGTTTCTCAATCAATTGATTACGTAACATGATTAATGAAGATTTTTGATTCATTACACTGACCACATCCATCGGCATTGGTTGAGCATGTTGGGTGTCTGCCGGTTGTTGAGGGATTTGTTCATAATCCATTTGCTTTTTGATGATCCATTCGGTTAGCTCACGTAGTGATAACATTAATTGTGAATGGCGTTCAGAAACCACAGAATTGAATGCCACCATGGACAGCATCGGATTCAATTCTTCCTTAGGCATATTGTAACTATTCATCGAATACATACTGGTAGAATGTGTAGCTGGACAGGTAGTGGTGTTGTTTTTATGTATCAACGAACTAGATTCTAAACGGGAACGTAATGTTAACACCCGTAAACGAACACTATTCCATCGACCATTCAATTGGTCCACGCGTTGACGGAAACGTTGAAACCATGGATCAGTGTTTTTAGCCGAACTGTTTTTATGATGGCTATTTGTTGTAGTTGGCGATACTGTGCCTTGCTGTTGTTCCAAAGTGCTTCTTTTATAAATGGTATCACTTGTTGAAGAATCCTGACCATTGTCTATCAATTCCATCAATAATCGATGATCGGCTCTTTTTTGTTCAATTTCTCTTTGAATAATCTGAATGAAAGGATCAAAAGAGTCGAATTAATCGGAATGCAATGAATCGGGAAAACAATAATTACCTTAATTTTTTCATAATAATTCATATGCATTTGTTGCATCTCCGAAACATTACTATATAGTGCTCCATCGTCATTATTAAAATTGGTTATTGAACCATCATTATTGATAAGTGCACTTTCGGCTGCCAATCCTTTTTCAATAAAATCCAATGATTGTTCCATTTCGGTTAGCCATTTAAGGAAGCGTTTCTCCGATTGTTCATGTAGGCTATAATTACTAGAATTACTACCGCCCAATGCGCTTGAAGTAACAACAATATTATTGGTGCTATTCTTTTGTTCCGTGCTGATGCTGCTATTATATGGTGAACCACCACCACCAGTACTACTGCTGATTATATTAGTTCCTGTATCATGTGCATCATGTTTGCTGATGGAACCTGGTTTCATCATCATCATCATTTGCGACGAGGAAGAAGAAGAAGAAGGAGGAGGAAGAGGAGGAGGAGGAGAAGAAGAAGAAGAAGAAGCGGTGTGTTGCTTGGAAGACTTTTTGATTGATGGAGATGATGTTGATGAATGAGAACCATAAAAATCTATGACAACAAACATAAGATACATCCAGCCGGATCCAGATTAGATAGATTCAATCAATGATTGAGCAAACAATTTTGGGGCACTCACCAAGATCGGTACCAGATGCTGAACCATTGATCATTGACATGATATTGCGATTTTGGGAAGACGCGGTTATTGATATTAATTCATTGAGACTACGAGTCTTACATTTGATACTGAACAAATCACACGAAGCAAATGGATTTAGAATCAAAAGTTTTTGGGGCATGATGAAATTGGATGATCCGGTTAAACTTACCATAGAAATAGATAATTACTTCGGCATTGCATATCACTGGCTTGTTTACGTAATTTGATCAAATGATCATAATAGGGCATAGATATTATATTGTTAGTATCAACACTAGCGCCTCCATTGGCCATGGTAGTAGGCTTACTACCGGCCGTTGGGGGCGGAGCCGGGGGCTTTAAAGATGCTATTCTAGCATCAATCGAGTTGCTCAATATTTGCAAACGAGAACCATATTGATTGCATTCATTCTCATAATCCTAAAATTATATTATCGATTGCACTGAGAAATTGATTTTGAATTGTTCAAAACTTACCATCAATGTGTCTAATTGATTTTTGAGTTCTTGTTGCCCAAGGATATCATCATTGAATAAATCTTGTTTACGAATTTGTGATGGTGATTGATTATTGGAATTAGTGGTTGTCGATGGTGGATTCTGTGCAAATTGCTGGATTGTGATCTGGCTCAGTCGTTGTTCCATTGAGTCCAACCATTTTTCAATGTCATTACGTTGCATATCCAAATTGTTTGAATTATTCATTTCTGGTAGATCCGGTGGACGATTGTAATAGGCATCTAGGTTATTGGACCCATCCGGCATGGTCGAAGATGTAATAACATCGGCCACAGTATCGTAAAGATTATCATTAATTTTTTGTTGTTGCCGTTGTTTGATATTTTGGATCAGGTTCTGCAATGAGCGTTGATGATGTTCACGTTGAATATCACGCATACGTTCCATGATTTCGTTTTGTATGGATTGGTAATATTTATAATCCGGTGCTGATACTTTCCAGCCGAATGTTTGCTGATCCAGAATGGTGTTCACTAAATTCGGAGTCTTTGTTGGTGTGAAAGATGATTGTGATGAAACGGGCGCTGCAACTGTAACTGTAATTGTTTGATTGTCATCATCATCATTGTTACTAGAACTATGAACATCGGCCACAATATTCTTTTTATCGCTTCGAGTTGGTGTGGCCAAATGCGATATTTTTAGGGCGGCGGTTATTGGACGCGTTCTTCTTGCTGGACCCAATGAATGGAAACGTTTCAAATTCAATGATTGATCATCATCATCGTTGTTTTGATTATTGCTGATTGTATTCTTGTCGATTGTCTTTCGATTGTTCGATTCATCATCATCTTTTCTAGCACAATTTGTTGTTATTGATTGTGTACGATTCAATAAAACGGTGGTCGGTTTCTTAACTACCGATTTCTTGAAAAGATTTTCTGTTGTTGGTTTAACATTTTGTTCAGATTTATTAATTTCATTAGCTGCAGCATCACCAAATTTCTTTGATAAATTATCAATTCTGCAATCATCGTAGAACGGTGTATCATCATTTTCATAATCCGATGATAATTGCAACCACAATTGTTTCAAGATTGTCACCGAAAATTCTAATTCAGTTAGAAAATCCTACAATAACAATGAGAAAAAAATTTCGATATAGCAGAAATTAGGTTAATTTCATTAAAAGCTGGATCTGTTTGTTTCTGGGAAAAAAAGTAAGCGAATTTTCCAAGAAGGATTTTATCCAATGCGCTATCCGGTCTACACTTACACTTTTAAATTATTGTTTTTTTTTTGGTTTGATTTGTAGTTTGATTAGGTAATAGTAGGAAGAACAAAGTAATAGTGGCAATAGAAGAACAAGCAAAATGTAATATGACAAAACGGACACAACGGTAATAAGCAGAGAATCTAAATTGATATGGCCAACGTTTTTTGGTTGTTGGAAAAATATTATCTAAACATACAAAGAATGTTGGATATTTTAGAAACTTTAGAAACTACTATTTCAGAGGTTCTTCATTTTCGTTCAGAGTTTTTGTAAGAGATGAGAATAATAATTCAGACAAAGTCTGATCCATATCCATAGACATTAAGTAAACAAAACATCAAAGAACCCAAGAAAGACTTGGAAAAACTCGATTCAAATAAACATTTAAGTACACATTGACTGAACAATACACGCACATAAACCAAAAAATTAAGGCCGATCAAAATGATTTTGTTGTTGTATTTTTCATTTTGTATTTTGTATTTTGCTTTGCTGGACAAAATACAGTGACTTGGAACACACTTTGCAGGAATGCACATACGGATAGATCCCCAGATACATGGGAGCATGAGATGGCTTCAAGTAAAACAATTGCAACGAAGACAAAGAAAACAAAGAAGCTGGATATAAGAGACGAATGTCTTGCCCGCACGTATGGGTGTCATAAACGGGCATTCTCTCTGGTTGAGAGCTGAACTCAACTGAACTTCAAGCCATACAACACATTCAATGGTCTATCCATACAGCGCTCATATTTCCTTCTGGTTTTCTCTGATCGTTGCCTTGCTGGCTGCTTGCTCGCTACCGAACATGCACCACAGAATGTTCGTCCAACATATTTCATTGATTTTGGCTGAAGATGGCTTCTTTGATGTGCCACAATTGAAAAAAAAAACTAAAGGCGCCAATCGTGTATATGAATATGCGCATTTGTGCCAACCACCAAAACTAAGACAAACCGACCAACCAAAATAGACAAACGAAATCAGAATGTGTTACTGCCTGTCCTGGCCTGGCTTGGCTGCCATCCGCTCTATCAATACCGGAGCAAGAGGCCATAGGGGCGAACGTCAGGAAAAGAAGAGCGAAGATATAAGAGAGATGGGGATCCATACGGCGTATATTGGCTTACTTCGCCTTTAGAAACTGCCACTAACAACAACAACGCCATCAATGACAGGCATATACGGATCGTATATCTTTCCAATGGCTGCCCTAACGACAACCATGGTGGTTCGACCAACAGCCAAAATTTATTCTGGTTGGACACCAAAAAACAACAACAACCACCAAGCAGTGTAGAGCAATGGAGAATCGTACAGAGAGTACCGAGAAAAACCAAACTAGGCTTTTTGTAATGGGCGCAAGCGTAAAAGCCATCAATCGTTAGGGCTATAAAACTGGCTACACCAACATACTTGCATACCGAAACCGGGTTGGTACACACGCACGTACTAAACAAAGGACTAAACCAGGAATATATTCTAAATGCACCCATAATCAAACCTAAATTGAACCAGAAACCGAAAATCATAAGGCAACCAGAAAAAAATAAAAGCAAAGAAAATCATGCACCAAAAGAATTGTCCCCGAACAAAAAAAAACAAGTGCTGCTGTTCTAGAGTGCGAGAACAAAAGAACCGAAAAAAAAACCAACAAACATAATTTGCTTGCACCAGGTTTCGATGGATACCGGGCCGAACAGAGCAAAAATTCCAACTCCCAATCGACATGGCTAATCGACATGTACCAGTATTTTTCTTTTGTTTTTTTTTATAACACCCGTGCTAATCCCCGGCAAATATGCGAAGATCGGATGAATGGAAAAATTGAATGGAACATTGAATGATCCCTATCATCAGCACTGGATTTGGATTGTGTTTCAATAAAAAAAAATTATCAAAAAAAAAAAGAAGATTCCCCCCGTAAAAGTACATGTCTTTCCCTTCGTATGTTTGGCTGGCTTGGTGATGGATACCAAAAAAAGCACATCTGGTGCCTAGGTCCTTGTCCCTAGATGCAGCACTATATTATTCAACTATCTGTCTGTCTTTTGATATTTTTTTTTATTAGTGACCGAATGGAGCTTCGAGTTTTGCGACAAGAATGTAACGATATATTTTTTCTTCTTTTTCAATAATGAATGGATGTTGAAAAATCTACAGCAAAAAAAATTAAGCAAAAATTCTGGATCATGCAGCAGCATGCGCATGCGCAGCAATCTTGGCTCGCCTTGCGCCACCACCGTACAGTCTACACATTGCTGCACATTTTGGATCGAAACGTTATAAAACAAACACACAATGAATGGTCCACAAATGGGCCAACGGTCGAAGGTGGAAGATATGATTCAAGTAAGTGTATGTGTGTATGTGTGTGTGCCATGATGATGATCCTACGGAATGCCGGGATCCAAATGCGGTTGGTAAAACAAGAAGAACGCCGAACAGAGAGAGAGAAAGAGAGAGAGGGAAATTCAACTAAAACTAGAAGACACAAACTGGAAAAAAACAAAAAAAAAACCATTTGGGCTGACATATTTTATGTGCGCGTGTAAGTGTGTATGTGTGTGTGCGTGTGTGTTGGCCTCGGAAAGGAAATCGAAAAGATACAGATACATAGCCATGTAACCAAAAAAATGCCGAATGTTCTGGCATTCTAGAAGCTCTTTTTTTTGCGGTGTATTTCAAAAAAAAGTAATTTTTGCTCAATTTGTTTTTTGCTGTCGTTTGTCGAAGCACCATACCATTGATATATGTGCGTGTGTGTGTGTGTGTGTGTATCCACCAGAGCTGGTACTCTTGATATTATTATTATTATTATTATTATATTATATACTGAGTGGAATATCCTGAAACAAGAAGAATATACCAAAAAAAAAACATGGAACAAGTTGGCGGTGGTTTCCCTTGGTTGGTTGGCTGGTTGGTTGGTTAGCAATGTTTCTTTATATATTGGCTTTTCGGTATCTCTTTCTTGCTCTTTTAAGGTGCACACCGAGATCCAGTACCCCAACCATTCAGAACCGTAAAAAAACATAACATGCATAGCAGAAAATACCAAAAAAAAAATTTGTTTGCTAGCCGAAATCTAATCTTATATCCAAAACAAATGGCCAGAGCAAAACCCAGAGAGCGAGAACATTCTTGGTGAATTTTCAAAAATGAATGGATTTCCATAACGATGTGTGGGGGACATTGGTTGTTGTTTGAGAAAAACTAAGTTAGACTAGCTTACCCAAGAATCCTATTTATTTGCTCCTAGAACTCCGACCAAACATATTTTAAGACATGGTAATTGTGATATATAGAAATTGAGAATGAAAAACTGGCCAGATAAAGATGCTTGATGCTTTCCAGAGAAAGAAACAAACAAATAGGAATAGGAAACGGAAACAGAGAGAGAACCTCTCCAAGTGATAGATAGAAAGATCCACATGAAAACAAAAAAAAAACATGAAAAATAAGCGGGAAAAAACAAAAAAAAAAGAAACGATCCAGAATTGATCGAAGATTCTTGTGTGTGTGTGTGTGTGTGTGCGTGTGTCGAAATTGATCCGGTCGATTCTCTTGTTTTTCTTTATTACTGTTCAAGTAAGTTTAGTGGTACTTTACTGGTGTGCACTCCTCGGTCTGTGTGTGTGTGTGTGTGTGTTTGCCCAAAAACTTAAATACTATTTTCAAGCATAAGTGTGCTTCATTTTTCACTACACTACAACCGAATTCGTTTTGAACCAAAAGCAAAGTCTTGCCCAAAACCAAACATTTTTGGGAATAATTTAGATCCAAGGGCCAAGTATGACTGAAACATCCTGGAAAATTCACGGACAATTCAGTCAAGCGGAATAGGAAAATGAAGCCAGATTTTAAAAGGGCCATAGCAACTGCAGCAATAATTGATTTGAATTCCAAACTTGATGATGAAATGAAGAGTGTTTAGAGTTTCCAGAGAACATTTGAAATAATGATAATCATCATCATCATCATCAGAATATTGTTTTTTGTTTTCTAATTTTCTTGTAGTTTGAATTTTTCTGGACTTTCTCTATCTTAGTGATGATTGCATGTTGAGCATCATCATCATCATCCCGGTTGTAGATGTGTGTCTGTCTGTCGGTCTAGTTTCCAGCGCTTATATATCATTAATGATCCAATCCCAATTGGGCACTTGGGTTGGAAAGCAATAGGGCACGGAATAACAACAACAACAAGAAGATAATGGAGAAAAGAACAAAAAAGAAAAGACAAAAACCCAGAAAATACTTGGAGAGATACCCGAGGATTCTGAAGATTTGAAAGAGAGAGAGGGAGAGAGAGAGAGAACATTCAATCAGCAAATAGAGTATAGTGCTGCGCCCCATATAATAATAATAACTTTCCATCACCTATAACAACCAAATAACCAGCAGCAACATCTCAACGAGAAACGAAGCATATGGTTGTTATGTTGGGTCTTGAGTGTGTGGGCGTGTTTTCGGGGCGTGAATGCAATAGGCAGTTTTTTGCGTGTGTGCTCAAGCCGACAGTAAATTTTTGTGAACTTTCTCTACACACAGTTCTCATCGTCGTCGTCGTCGGCGTTGTTGATGATGATGAGGCTTGTTTATATACGATTTATTGTAGAAGATGAATTCTTAGACCAAGAAGAACAAAATGGCTTGCAAGGAATAAATAAATAAATAACTAACATGTGTTTTTTGTCCTAAACCGAACCAAACCGAAAAAATCGATCTTTCACAATGTACACCCTAAACGTCTAGTCTAGTCTGATTCTAGTTGTTGGGCAATAACCGCATAACCAACCAGAAAGCTATTGACAAATTTTATACATTGAACGCGGGACCAAAGAGAGAAAGGCAAAGGAAAGAGGAGCCGAATAGAAAGGGCGTTTCTGCCTTTATGAACAACACTATAATGTTTGTCTGAAAAAAATGGACCAATCAGATTGTTTGTTGAGAAAAAATGCCTTTGTTTTGGTGACGATTAATGTTCAAACCAATATTAACCAATGCTATGATTGGCTAAATGATGGGCTATTTTATAAATTACTTCTAAACAGACAAAAGACTTAGAGGCGTGCGGAGACATGAAAAAGATCAGTAATGTGCCTATAAAGTGCCTGTGTACTAATCAGCCAATCGATCGCGCTGCTTGTTGGACAAAAAGTGAAAACTTTTTTTTTATAAAAGCACAGTGATGAGAGTAAAGTGGAGGGCTGGACATTGGTTGCTTGGTTGTGTGTGGTCAACTAAGGCTGAGTCCAAGGCAAGTGTTACTATACGCGCAGTACAGTGATACGCAGTACACCTACCTCGCATCTCCTTATGGTGAATTTCAATAAATTAGAAGGCTGAACAATGTATGACTGTTGCTGACTGTTGGAGGATGAGGGAGTGCTTTTCTCCAGGTCGGAGCTGCCTTCCGCTGCCAAATCATTAATAGTTTTAGTTGAATTTTGACGATATTCCGATGGTTCTACTAATGATTTCTCAATGAATAATGACAGAATAAATGTTTCAAATTCGATCCAACGTTGTAGTTCAATGGTGGCCATATCATAATATTGTTTGAGAACATTATGATTATATTCCCACATTTGTGTGGATACATGATGATGTCTTGATGAGCGTTCGGAATCAATACTTTTTAAGCTATTATTATTGTTGTTGCTCCGACTACCTTTGCTATTACTATTATTCTTCATTAATGTTGTTTGCTGTAGTTTCTTTTTCTGTCGCCGATATTGATGAAAATATCCCAAAACATATTTGAAAAGATAATGAATTGAAGACCAAATGGTTAGGCCATGTCTACGTAGCTGTTCAACAAGATAATGATATAGCTTTTTGATCTGATCAAATTTTTCAGACAATTTATTAGTTTGGTATTTTAAAGAAACATTTCCGGAGTCTTGCCGCAATTCTTCAAAAAGCACAGAAATTTGCTTGATAGTTCGTTCGTGGTGCTAGGGGAAATGAGAAAAAATAATTTTATCAATCAATTGCAACCGGATATGGTTTTTAAAAAATAATTACAATCAAAGTGTTGCGAATGTTCTCCATAAAGGCCAATGATTCCAAAGGCAATGATTCTGTGGAAGGAATTGTTTTGTTAGTTGACACTTCTTCCAAGATGATCGCCCAATCTCGTTTAAACAATGGAGAAGATTTGCCCAAATAGTCGTCGATCAATTGTAAATGTTCATGGGCAGTCAATAACCATTCTAGCTCGTTCTGGATCAAGCGTTCAATATTGGAACAAGTGGTAATGAATTCATCCACAAAATATGCCAGGTTATATAAACGAACGGAAACTGATTGAAATTGATCATTTAAAGCGGTTTGATCGTCTTGAGATAATTGTGCAACATGCAATAGTCTCACGAATGGTTCTTGTGTTAACAGCATCCAATTCATGAATTGTTTGGCCATGTCTTGTTCCATATTTTTTAATTTGGAATGTAAATTTATGCTTAATTCTAAATCATTATCCGACAAAACAATTTTATCAATGATTCTATCCAATTCATGATTGGTATTGTCGATCCAGCTCTTTAATTGATCCACAATGAACGATTCGTTATATTCTTGGATCGATCGATTTGTATCAATGAATTCATTTTTGACTGAATTGCTTATCAAACGATCAAAATCTTTATCTTGACCAGCACGGTATGGACGTGTATTGACCGTTGCGCCTGGTTTAAAGGTAGCCAAATCGATCAAACATTGCCGACGCCAGGTTAGCTCGTGAACGATAGAATTCCATTTCCGTTTAACTTTGTTCATTTCAATTTTGATACGATTTTTGGCCTCTAACAATGCTTGAAAATCGAATGAATAGTGTCGAAATTTTTCGTTAATTTCCGGCGAAAAATGATGCAAGATTTTTCTATAAATAACATCGAGCCGAGCATACACCGGAACATGGGTTTTGAGCTGTGTTACCAACAATGATTGGGTTCGGGCAACAACATGCAGATTAAGATCTGTTTCTTCCAAACGATTGGGATCAGCAGAAACCAACGTAACACGACCATTGTTAATCTGTAGCTCTACATTTTCGAACCAATCAAACAATCGGCGTATTTCCAAATTGAATTGTATGGTATTCTCGTGTATCAATCTAAGATGACGATGCAATGTCAAAAATATTCCATTGGAATGATTGAATTTTTTCTCCAACCGATTGAATTGTCTCAATACTTGACAGGTTATACGATCCCAATCTTTTTGGCGATCTGTATCCTTGCGCCAATCAATGGCTATTAATGAATCGAAATTCCATCGGGTGGTGAATAAATCACAAATCTTCACCTGATCATACGATTCTGGTTGATCTATTTGCATTAGACGATGCTTCAAACAAATATTAATTGTTGACACCATGCTGATTGGTTTTGATGGCCGTAGACCGCATATTACTGAAGCACAAATAATTTGCTCCAAACGTATACGGACTTCATTCAATGATTTGTTGAGAAAAAATAATTCCGCCTCCAACATGAACAAAAACATATTGTTGGCCTGATTATGTTGTCGTTGTTGTAATTCAGGTATTTTTCGTTCACCAATACGATCAATGTCTATTTCCAATAATTTTAACATTATCAAATATGTTTGAAACGAATACGAATCTTTTGGTTCTAATGATTGTTTGTTCAACAATAAAGCCTCAATTTTTCTTCTTTTAATTGCTTCTTTAAGTTTTTCTTCTTGTTTTCCATCATTATCAGCTATATTCCGACTGCTCGATTCTGTCATTGTTACGGTCTGTGGCTCTTTTTCCTTTGGTACTGATGTTTCTTGTTTCGAGAGTTTTGGTGGTGATGGTCGCGGCGGTGGTGGTGATTTTGGCTGCATTCCACTGGCAACAATCATCTCATTTTTCAATGAAGCTGCTAATAGCTGCTGCTGGCTTGACAATTGTTGAACAACTGTTGTCTTGTCAACCTTTGAATCTAGTGGTTCATGCACCTGTGGCGAAGTTTGTTTCAGCTCGGATGATGAATTGCTTGTATCCTGTTGGGGGGTTAGAGGGTCCAATACTTCCGGTGGAACCTTTATGACAGTATCGTTCAGTTCATTGCTAAAATCGAAATATCCGGCATCCTCTTCTTCTTCTTCTTCTTCTTCTTCTTCTTCTTCAACATCATCATCGTCGCCATCAGAGTCGAGCAAATAATGCTCAGCAACAAATGTAATTACATCATCATAACAAGAGCCAATCTCTTCAATACCAATCAGAATGTCAGAATGTGTTATGCAACTTATATCCAGTTTTTCCTTCAAATAACAAATATCGGCCAATATCATCCGGCAAGTCTGTTTGATCTGTTGCACATGATAATCCTGATCTTCTTTAGCCAACTCATTCAAATCTATTTTAGCTTGATTGGCTTCCTTTTCCAGTTTCAAAAGATGATGATTGATATCATTACACAATTGTAACAGGTAATTAAGAATCTCTATGCGTAACCCTAAAGATTCCTCCAAAGCTTGACGTGTTCGGTCCAAATTATTCAATCGTTCCAAGTGATTAGTTGTCATAGTTTCCGCAGTTTGTTCTTCATTATTGATTGATGTTGCAGGTATTGATTGTTTTAAACGATCAATTTCTTGAGCCAAAATCGACAATTGAGCTTGATAACCACTGCAGTTAAGATCGATTTTCTGTTTCAACAAGCTTGGAATATCACTATCGCAATCACCGAGAGCAATCTCCATCTCGTTGATTAATGCCCCAAGATCAGCCAAATTTTTCTCGGCCATACTGATTCTTTTATAAACATCCAATGTTTCATCTTCTACCTTGTTTGATTGGAATTCATCAATGGTCTGTACCATTTTAACAGAATCATTATTGGATATCCACTCTTTTCGCTGTTGCTCTTTGATCACAATCAATTCATCAAACATTTTTTGCACAATTTTCGCTTTATTCTCCAGCCTTTCGGCAGCACAATCAAAACCAAGCACTCTGAATTTGCTTGAATGTAGATTCTCCATGGTTATCATCTCTTTACGTTTGGTTTCCAATGATAACCACTCATTCTGGTCAAAAGATTTTGGATCCGAAATCAATCGATCACGAAACTCCAAGATCCATGTCTTCATCGAACGAATAAGCAGATCTGCTTCTTGACAATCTGCTTTGAACTTTTGCAAAACATCCATTGTTTGGGTAAGATTTTCGGAAAGACCGGCTCGATAATAAATCATTTCGAGCCATTCGTTTCGATATTTGTCAAATATTGATGCAACAGTTGGCAACGCTGTTTTCAAGTATGATAAAAATGGCTTATCCATCCACATTTGCTCCAATGATTGCAAGCCATCCGGTTTGTGAATATCATGCAAATAAGTAATACCCTCTTCAATTTGATCCAAAACTTGCACAGCATTCTCTAGATCTTCAATGTTTTGCTGTCCATTCACCAATGTTTCATAATGTTGAAGTTTTTTATGGTGGATCAATTCTGCTGTTCGCAATTCTTCAACAGCCAAAAATGTTTGCAAGGACATTTCGAATAATTCTGATCCATTGGTCAAGATTTTTTTCAAATCAGAAAATCTTGCTGGTAAATCATTTTGTGCCCCTTCTTTCAATAATTCAAATGCCAATGTATTAGATTTGGTCATGGATGAGGTGAATTGTTCAATCTGTGCTATAATACCATCTTTCCTTCCGGTCACCTCTTTACAATAGTTCAAATGTACTTTGTTGATTTTGTCCAACAAAAACTTGGGCACATTATACAAAGCCATATCGGCCACATTTAATATGGGAATCTTCGACGATTTAGATGGTGGTCCACTTTTCAAAAGTTTGTCCATGGCCAATGGCTCTTGAACTAATTGTTCAATTTCATTTAATTTTTGCTTATAATTATCCAATTTTTCTATAAATTCCAAAGTTAGTTTCTGAGCTTGTTTCAAACGTTCCAATTTGCCAAGGATACGCTCACAGAGACTGTTCCAAATTTCTTTGGTACATTTCATGACCGGAACCACATTCCAGAATACTTCATCGCCAAGCAACAATTTCAATGCATTCTGGGTAACATCCATGATTTTTTGAAAAATTTCTTCAGCAGTACCTTCCATGTAATTTTTGAGCCGCAAACATTCAGTTAATTGACACTGTAATGATTCACTATCGCCAATAGCTACCGGTTCATCGAGGAAATTATCAGAGGATTCAATGAATTTGGATAATTGAGAAAATTCTGTCTCCAACACCGTTATAGATGGTGATATTGCTGCTAATTTAGGAATGATTTCTCTGAACACATCCACCATACGATTCCATTTGTCGATGGTTGATTGGATTGATTTGATCATTTTTCCAGTATGCTCATCATAATCCTTGGCATCGACATTTTTCAATAATTTTTCAATTTCGGCTGATTCCTTTCCATCAATTTGGCTTTTATTGAAAATACATTCTGCGGCACATTTACAAGCAAAATGATATTCTTTTTCTTCACCTTCCATTGTTTCTTGAAGATAATGCAATATATAATTACGTTTATCGATGGCATTGGCTAGATCAGAAAATGAACACAATTTTGAGCCAGGATGTTGATCGACCGATGGTGATGAGTTTGATGATTTTGCTTTGAATTTTTTTCGATTATCTTCCACAACCACACCAGAATCCTTGGAACGCTGTTTGTTCATGTCCATGGTTCCCAGTTCTTCATCATCATCCTCATCCTCATCCTCATCTTCATCATCATCGCCTTCAAATTCGTTGAGACATTGTAGCATGTGTGTGAGAACGGATTCAAATTTATCAATTATCATCATAACTTTATCCGCCTTGTTGTTACTGGTGTTGCTAGTCTTTCTATCAGGATTACCGTCCTTGGGAGCTGCTAAGCGAGTCTTAAGCAAACTAGCCAATCTTCCCAGCCAAGCCAATCTTTTTTCAAATGTCCACATTCGTTCGGACCAATCCAAACAGCATGCTTGAAATAAAGAATCATGATTGACGGCTTCTCTAATTATGTGCCTCCTCCAAACAAATGGTGATTCGTCATCCTGGCTGATTCTTTCCGGCCAAACATTCAATAATTGTGGAAATTTCAGCTTCAATTGATATAAATCTTCATATTTATGATTCGAATCAATATATTCAAAGCAATTTTGTATCTTTGCCATCATTGCCTCCTTGGAAGCTTCATCTATTGGTCTAGTTGAATTGTTAGATGTTGATTTATAAATTTGTTCAAATTCTCTGAAATATTCGTCCAACATTTTGCTTGATAATATTGTCTTTTTGTTGATTGAAAATAAATTATATGCAGCCACGATTCGTTCGCGTGTTTCCTCGATAATAGCCAGAACAGCATCAAAACGTTTCACCAATTCAATTATCTCTTTATGCTCTCCAGAACGTGATTCTGTATTTTTTTTTGGTAAAATAATACATTAATTCTGTTATGGATATTGAAAAATTCAAAAAAATATACCTTGATCAAGACTGTTAAAATAGGTTTCGGTGTGCTTAACAATTTCTTGACAATAAGGTAGATTTTTAAGGAAATCCTCGACAATCTCGCCACAAATCTTATCTTCATACTCCAGATTGAATCGCGGTTCAACGGATCCCTTTGTTCTGGTTTCGAAAGATTCCAATATTGAACATTGTTTCAATTCTGTTAGTATTCGCAAACAATCTTCAATAGTTTCCGGCATTTCAGCTATAATTTCCGTTTGAGAATCGCTGATAGTTTCTAGTGGTTTAGATGCTTCTAAATTGTTTATTTTAGCTTCTAAATCATCCATCCATACTCTTAATGCGTCCAATTTTTTCGGATCAAAAATTGATTCAATTTTTAGAGATGATGTTGATTTTGTTTGACGATCCTCATCAACGTCTTCGTTAGTTTCTGTTTCATGTTCTTCTTCTGTTTCAAGTGTTTCAACACATTCTGAAACAATCGAAACGACAGAAGATTCAGATTCAGTGATCGTTTCTGATTTTGTTTGTTGTTCATATTCTCGATGAAATTGTTCCGGAAATTGTTTTAAAAGTTTTTTAACACCGTTTTCAATATGTTCTATATTGCCACATAATAGTTCCCATCGTTGGCCAAAATCACGATTGGCTTGTTTTGTTTTTTGACTAAGTTTAGAATCACCTTTTGAATCCAATGCAACCAATGCATAGGTTAATTCAATATATTTGGCTGTAACTGGTTTCCTATCATTATCCCCATCTTTATCATCGTTGGTTGGGCTTGGAGGAATTGGTCGCGGCCCAAAAACAGCTTCATCACGCATTCTTTCCAAACGATTGGCCATCTTTTTCAAAAGCTCAAAATTGCTCCAGTCAAATTGTGGTTCATCCTTGATCTGTTCAAAAATTGAATCAATTCTGGCCAAACGATGTTCCAGGCCTCCGATCCACTTCAACAAACGCTGTTTTTCTTGCTCAAATGCATCCCAAGTAGTAAAAAGTTTCTTCAAAAATGTTCCACGATTCTCGATTATCTTACAAATGTTTAGCCAACGTTCATTTAATGCTTCCAGATTATCAGATAAATATCGGGCCCCATCTTGTTGGTCTTCCTGTTCGATTATCACAAAGTTTGAAACTTTATTCAATATCTCTTGTTCTTCAAGCATAGATTTTTGCAGTTCTTGAAATTGTTGTAATTGTTCTTGCACTGATGTTAACGAGAATGGAATCACATCATGTTTTTCCGGTATCATAATTGAAATCCTTTGCTCAGTTTGAACCATCAATAATTTCAAACCGGTAAGTTGCTTGTATTGAGCTTGTTTTAGCATGTTTTGCAAAAACTGTTGATGTTTGGTCGCTTTCAAACGAAGCGTTTCGAATTTTCCATTTAACAGATTCATATGCATCACCAATTCATGTTTTGCCGCTTCATTTCCGGCAGAAGATTGACCCTGTTGCCTGAATCGTTCATAATAATCTTTGCCTTTGTTTAACAATTCTAATATTTTTTCACTGAACATGGTCAGCTCGGTCATCAATTGTTCATGTCCGGCAAAACGCGTTTTGGAATATTCTGCTGCCTCTATTGTGACCATAATTTGGTCACGAATTTTTCGCGCAGGCTCTGATTTAGCTTCAGCACTGCTACTGACATCTGAATCTAGAATACTTTCACTTGATTCAAATGATTGTTGTCCAGGAAAATCTTGATCATCATTGATTTTCAAATCGAATTTTGCTTGCAAAAAACGTTTTTGATCTAATGTTTGTCGTTCTTGCAGAATATCTTGGATTTCCACCAACCACATAAGCTTTTCTTCGATTTCTATTTGGAATTCATTTAATAGTTTTGGATCGATTGCTGTCACCTCACGACAACTACCAATATTACTAGTACTCGTTTGGCTAGAAGCAGGCATAGATGGTATGACATCCGGAACACCGCTGGTCATTTCATTTGTACGCACTTGTTTGATTACGGGTATTCTGGACTGTTTTCTCCCAACTGGCTGTGAAGAATCAACACAACTACTGTCAGTAGATGATTGTTTTGATGCTTTGAAGGCTGAAAATAATTTCTCAAACGATTCTGACTGCTTGATAGGTTCGGTTTGTTTGTTTTCATTTTGCAACACTTGAAAGAAACACATCAAGTACATCATTACCGATTTCTTATCCGGCTTGGTTGTGTACACATCTGCCACAGAAACAGTAAAGTAAAGTAAAAAAATGTCAACCCATTGTGCAAACATAAGACATCAGACAAAGGTACAAACCCTCCGGATCCAGAAGCTTTTCAATTTTTAAATGTTTGTAAGCCATTTCGAATGCATGCTCGAAACGTTCGGATGGTTTCAAAGACAAAATTTCACCATAGCTGAACAATTTTGGACGAAAATGGTGGATCAATGCATTGAATGCCAGACCATCATTCCAGCTAGTGGTGAAATTAACAATTTGAACACCTTCATAATTTTCGGTGGATTGCCTACACCAAGCCAGCAAAGCTTTTTCCAGATCATTCTGCGACAATGGTTTAGGTTTTGGTTCATTTTGATGCGATCGCGATACATCCGCATCGGGTTTTTTCTTCACCACCGATTGCTGTGATTCAGGTGAATGTTGCATGGTTGCTGCTGATTTGGTCAATAAAGTACCGGCTCGTTGAAATATCGTTGTTGGATTGGTTGTCGATGTTTTTCGTGATGATATTGGAGATTCATTCGTCGTAAATCTATTATTATTATTATTATTATTGGAACCAATCACAGTTGCCACAAATGGAATGTTGGTCCGATGCTTTGGAAATTGTTGCTGCTGCTGTGGCAGCTGCGATCGATTCGGGTGTTGATGATCTTTCAAATTGGAAATTTTTCTTGGCGATTGTTGCTGCTGAGATGGTGGTTGGTCAACAACCAATGTTTGAAATGCAGTAAATGGTCCGAGATTGGATGTGTTCAGAAGAATGTTGTTTACCTGAGTTGAAAAAAAATACAATGTTTAATTATAAAATGATTGAATTTGTCCTAAAAAAACAAATACGATAGTCAAGAGAAACGAGCGCTGCCATTGGTGGACGACACGAATAAAAAGGTGTGGGCAACTCGCCCAGCATGTTGCAAGTTTTGCTAAATTTGTTTGTTTGTAATGCGTACGCGCAGTCTCCAACACAACCAACACACAAACACGAATTGCTCATCGAAATAAGCTACAGGTAGTCATAGGTAACGCGCGTATCGCCGGTATGCGAGAGCGCATTATTTTGTACAGTGTAATATCTGCTTTCTCTGCATGCGTGCTTGTATGTATGCCTGTTTGTCTCTATGTGCAATATGCTCTGCAAACATTAGGATTGGCATTTTTAGCAAACTTGGTTCTTGTCTACAATCATAAAATCATATATTGTACAGGCTATTATAAGTTTAATCCGACGTGTACTGTATGTGTGTGTGTGTGTGTGTGTGTGTGTTTCTAGGTAACTAAATCGCAATTGGGGCACAGCAACACTTTTTCGGATTGGTGATGATCAATATATTTAAAAAAATGTCAAAATAAATATTATTTACGATACAACATTATATTACTTGATGGGAACAAGAAAATCCAAACAATATCGTTAGGGACACCCAAATAATAGAGATAAAGGTAGAGCAAATCATATAGAATTGGTCTAACGACAAAAAAAAAGTCGATCTGAAATTGGTTCACATACCTGCCAATGAAGTATTATACGCCAAATTAAGCCCAAGGTTATTTTACGATTACCATCCACAATATCATTAGTGGATATGTTTATCAATTTGATCTAAACAAAACAAAACAAAATATTTTGATTTTTGTTTTTCAAAACACATCCACCTTCAAGGTGAACACTTGACATACTTGAAATTTTTCGTCTAATACTTGTAATACACGTGCCACATTATTAATGTGATGTACTCGAAGTTTACCACGTTCCAATTTCTTGAACAACAATCATCAACAACAACATTTACCGTACGCCGACGCCCGATTCGTTTCATAATGCGCCAATGTTGAATTGTGCGTTTAAAAAAACGACCAATGGTCGATTGAGGATTCGCATCGCATTCGGTATTTAGGTCGCACAGGCCATAAGCGAAATTTGATGATGATGATTTTTGCAAATAATCAAAAAGGGAATATGAGGGGGCAAAGGTAATGTGTGATCACAGGTAAATGAACCATACAGTTCAAGGTATGAGAGCGAAAAATAAATAAATTATGAAAATCATTCCAGATTGATCAAATGGAATTCAATGAATCATATTTAGAAAAACAAAACATCGACATACAATTTTACAGCCACAAAGAACATCCAATAAAGCGATCAATATGGTACCATCACGAAGATCAATGAATAAATCATTAATTAGTTGGTAATTTTTCTGTTACCGACGATTATTGATTGATTGAAATACAAAACAAACAAACAAGTGTGTAAGCTTTCCAAAATATGAGAATCATCTTCACCAACCTTTGCTAAATGAGAATTAAGCCACTTGGTAAACACTTTTTTTTGGATATTTTCGTGTTGTACTAGATGGTAATTAAATTTAGAATATGATGATTATTAATTGATTGATTGATTGATCTACAGTTAGTGGTAAATCAAAATTGATTTTAGGCAATTGTTTGTTCGATAGTTTTTGTCATGCGTCTAAAAGGCGTGCATCATTTAAACAGCATTGACAACCGATTAAAGAAAGTGACCACCTCCCCATTTTTTGGTTTGATTAGCAAAATATACTAATAACAGTACCACCCCCCTACAACCAACTGCAGCCAATTACAAAATAGAAAGAGAAGCAGCAAAGGGCTCTAATTTCGTTTCTCTCATTTCAATGAGAGACATGTGCATTGTGGATGTGCGCTAATGTTATATCTCAAGACGTGGTCAATGCGTACAGTACATGTACGCACAAGTGGAGAGAAAATTAAGTTCAACCCACTTTTGATTATGTTCCCACCTACCCTCCTATAGCTGAAGAAAGAAAATTATCAATTTTGGTGTTTTTAAACGGAAAAAAGGATGAAAATTCTCTTCGGAAACAGATAGACAAACACCCGCAAAGAAACAAGGAAGATAACAGGCAATTCCAGGAAGAAATCAAGAGAGAAATCAAAGTTCAAAGGTTGTAATGGTGTTGGTAGTTGTAGTTGTTGTTGTCGATGTTGTTGTTACCAAATAGAGATGGCTGCGAAGTTGTCGTTGTTGTTTTTGTTGGAATCATCATCATTGGATCTTCATGGCTGATGATATTCATTGGAAAACGCAAATTGTTCGGGTTGTTATGATTTTGATTAAATGACCTTTTTGGTGATGGATTATTATCACGTTGCAATATCATCATTGTTGGTATGGAAGATGGGGATAATGATGGCAATGGTAAGAATGATGGTGGTGGTGTTGGTGGTGTTAATTCCAAAGAGTCGTTGAGATCATCTTCAATGGATACCACCATTGATGTGATTTGAGTGGTATTACTAGAAGTACTTGGTGTTTCATCCATCATCAATTAATGTCAAGCACCGATTTCATACCACATACATTTTCCACTAGAATAGAGCTAGCCAAATGAAAATTCCAGTTTGGATTTTTTAATTTGTCTAAACTCAAACTCTAAGGTTTCGTTTCTCTCTTTCTCTCTCTTTTACACGCCTTTTGGATTAGAATTGCTGGAAGATTTCACCTAACCTGTAAAGATAATCACCCTGAAAAGATTTTTGGATCCAAAAATTAGGATGCGTTGGATTTCCGTTTCAATTTTGCACTCCCACAACTAGACGATGTGGAAAACATGAACACTGTGATTGTGTTTAACCACTTAACCAGTAGCAATTTTGATACGAGAGAGAAAATGATGATATACTAAGCGTATAGGCTTTTCGTTGTTGAATTCTTGCCATAAATAGACGACTATCAACATCATTTGTGGTATAGTTGGATAATAGAAAAAGCGGAAATCCACTTACAAAAAAATGTATCCGCAACAAAAAAAATGATAACTTTTTCATGGCAGACAATCGAAACGAATGGACATTCAGGTAGCAACAATCAAACTGTATGCATTAATACCACTTGTTGGTTGGTTATACTGGTTTGTGACTGGTGACTGGTGTCCAAATAGCCGCAGCGGATGTCCAGGTAGATGGATATTATAATTTTGATTATTTTTATGATGGTTTACTGATGATGATCTTGGTGGCGATAAATCAGTTTTTTCCACGGTAAATATTTTGGTTGGTTAACAAAAAAAAATACCACAAACGCACTCAGCTAGCCGAGTACAAGACAAGGCGAGGTTGTGTGTGTGCGTGTGTGTCTGAAGCAATTGGGAGACGGCTTCAAGCAAGGATGAAGCCAGAGAGAGAGCGAAGCTGCCAAGTAGCCAAAATTACCGGAAAAAATAACAACAACGAAAAATAAAAACACACACACACACACACAATATACATCGTTACGGCTATATGGCCATCATTTTCAGTCACCATTACACCAGCAACAATCCTGGCCAACAATAATAATGATGATTATTCCAATACACAACAATCATCATCATCAGCATAATACCGACCACGCCAACAGCAACAACAACAGCCAAAAAAAAGTATCTTCTCCTCTCTTTTTTTGTTTCACTTTTTTCCAGGGCTGTTGTTGTTTCGGCTGCTCATCGCACGGCATTCATACTTGTTGCCGATAGTTGCAATAGAAGCAAGCAGGTGGCATATTTTACGTTTTCTTTTTTATTTTTTCTTTGACTTTGTTACCGAATGGATGGATGCAACCTTTCGGTTAGCATTCGGTTGCTTGCTTGATTCGGTGTTGTTCGACTGCTCACCTTTGTGACAAGTGAATATGTTGTTGGCGGTGGTGGTGGTGGTGGTGATCGGTGGTGGTAGGCAAAGAAACCACCTAAACCACCAGATACTAAATTCTGGACAAGTTTTTTGTATTGGTTTAGTTGTTTAGTATACTACTTCTTCTTCTGGGCAATGTTTACCACCAATGAAATGAAAAACAAAGGCAAACGGGTAGAATTGGCCGGTTGAGTGGTCACACACTGTGGTTCAACCAGTGGCAAATAACCAGAATACTTTGAGGTGGTGTTGAGCGGCAATTCGTGGCGAATAAAGTGACCATGTTTGGGTTAAACACTTACCAAATTTGCCATTGTTTCGGATCAACACGCATATGAAGAAGTTGATTGGCGTCAAAAAAAATGATTCGGAATGAGAGAAGGAGGATGTTTTCTGGCGTCAAGTTATTTAAAATGAAATCAGGAGATATGCTTTTCAACAAAATTGTGTAATATGATTTGTGTTCCCTAGTGATAGATATAATCAACAACAACAGAAAAAACGAAATTTGATCTTTCCTTCAAGAGATTTTTGATGTTGTTGATTTGTTTCTGGTTCTTGCCAGTTTGGTCTATTTGATGTGATAAACTTCCAGGACAAAAATTTCCACAATCCAAACACACACACACACACACAGAAAGAAAGATACTTTAATAAAACAATAACAAATTGAAACGAAAACAACATCGAAAATCGAAATATAAATGAAAAAAACTCGCCGTATTATGAACAACAAAAAAAAAATTTTTGTTAGTTTATTTTTAGCAATTATACACCATCAAACATCGATCAGCTTCCTTCTCTGGTTGCTGTTTTCCACTGTTATGTTCAGTTATGTCTGGTGCTTGGCGAACCATCCAGTAAAACACTAGAAACACACTAGAAAAAAAGAGAACTTATTTGGGATATTTTATTCAGCAGATGTTTTCTGTCGTTTCGTCTTTTTTCCACATTTTTGCGACGTCCATCATGGGATCCTATGTGTGTGTGTGTGTGTGTGGTATGGTGTTCATCAAGCCGAATCCAATGATTTTGTCACCAAAAAGAACGAAAGAAAGAAAAAAAGAAAACAGTGGACATTGGACCAATGGCCGCCGTTTCGAAATTTACAGTTTTGGCCGGAAAAAAAAGTTAAAAATAAAAAATTTTATTTCAATAAAATTCAACAAAATACATAGTGTTTCTCGAAAACTTGATTGTGTGTGCGGATGGAAACGTTCGGGTGGAAAAGCACATAATACACATTTAAAAAAAAATTGATTGTTCAATTTCCTCTAATCAAGTCGAACGCTGTTAATTCGAATTGGTGTTATTCGCTTAATTTAATTGATAAACATAAAGTATATGAATAGTATTAACACAACATACGTCAACCGAAATGGAATGCTGTGGTTGGCCGCGCGCTCCTTCGCACTGTTACACTGTCACCGTCTCTCTCATTTTAAAATGAATTAAAATGAAGCGCAGTGTCTATTTGGGGTGTTGTGCTGGCTGCGCCGGCATCTGATTATAATGCGCCTGTTGTTGCTGTTGCTGTGGTTGGTGTTGTTGAGGAGGTTGGCCATATTGATTTGGATGATGAGGTGGCTGCTGCTGCTGCTGCTGTTGTGGTTGTCCTTGAAATTGTTGGTTTGGCATTTGCTGATGCATTGGCTGTGGCTGCTGCGGGTGGTTCATTTGTATAGCAACATGTGCAGCTTGATTTTGCTGCTGCTGTTGTTGCTGTGCTTGACCAGCCATCATTGGCTGCTGCTGCTGTTGTGCGTGTGCTTGACCAACCATCATTGGCTGTTGCTGTTGTTGTGCATGTACTTGATTTGGCATCGATGATTGGTGCTGTTGCTGTTGTGGGTGATATTGTTGCTGCTGCTGCTGCTGTTGTGGATGATACTGTTGCTGTTGCTGCTGTTGGTGGTTTTGCTGTTGACCGGCGATTTGTGCTGGATGTTGTTGCTGTTGTTGATAGGTTTGCGGTGGTAATTGTACATGTTGATATTGTACAGGTTGCTGTATGTGTTCCGGTGCTGCATTAACAACATACACTTGCTGTTGGCCTTGATGCTGTGCCGTTTGGTGTTGATTTGGATCAGCCACTTGATAATAAACAGGCTGATAGGCGTATTCTTGCATTCCCGGCTGAACTGGTAGATTATAAGCCCCGTATTTAGCATAATGTTCTTGTAATTGTCGGCGTTCATGTTCATAACGTTTTAATTCTTCTTCAGTGTAAACTGGTGCCTCCTCAATACCTTTCCATCCATCATCACGATTAAATTCTTCTTTGCTAGAATAATCGAGGAATTCTTTTCGGGAAATCAGTCCATCATGATTAGCATCGATCTCTTTGTAAATATGTTCACGCATACGATGAAATTCTTCAATCATTTCATTACGGTCATAGCTTGGATCTTTTTCATTGTATAATTTTCTCACTTCAACGGTCAACAAGGATTCTACTTCTTCTTGATCTAGAAATCCATCACCGTTTATATCATGCATTTGAAAGAATAGCTTGGGATTGAATTCTTGTTTGGGCATATGATCTTGTTCTTCCCAAACTTGTTCGAATTGTTGCCTACTACCCGGATGATGTACTTTAGGATGTTCTTGGTGTTTGCGCTTAATCTCTTCTTGTTTTTTCTCTTCTTCCGCTTTTTGCTCAGCAGTCATATTCTGCATTGATTCTCGATGATGTAATTCTTTTTCCATTTCATATTGTTTAAAATCTCTACGACGTTTTTTATCCAATTCGTCCAGATCTTTGGTCGCTTGCAATATTAACTTTTGTAAATCTTCAGCCTCGAACGTATGCGGATTACGGTGATCGATGTGCGGTGCATTTCCATCATCTGCATAAATTGAAAGAAAAACAAAAAAAATAGAGATTAGGGTCATCTTGGATTTTTAGGTTTGATCAATCCATTATTGAATCAATTATTATTATTATTTCGGAAAATTTTTGGGAAGCATGCTGCCGGAAAGAAAAACATTACAGACCAAGTAATGGAGTTGGTACTCGTGAGGGCCGTTCTTTCGAGATAGTGGTACGCCAACGTCTACCACTTTCCAAATCATCATCATTATTTTTATACGCACCATCTCTTCGTTTTTGTTCTTCCTCAATCTCCTCTTCTAGCCTATGTTCTTTCATAGTCAATTGCCTTAAACGTTCCAGTTCAATACGTTTCAATTCATCCAAACGCGATCGAACATCAGGCGCTACCTGGTCAATAATACGAGCTACGTGTCCATTCTATTCAAAATTCAAAACGTTCAAAACATTAATAAATATGGTTCAACAAAAATAAATTTGATGATTTCAAACCATTATCTGTTCGTGAGTTACATTCTCCAATTTTTTAGAGAAAATAGGATCATCATCAAGAGCTTTGACAATCTCTTGCAAGTATCTGCCATATTCTAAGCCCTAGACAGACAAAAAATTTAAATTATAAAACATTGCCAAAAAGATCAAAAACTGGGAACAAACCAGATCATCCATTTCTTTATCAACTTTATCATCATCATGGATTTCATTGACATTCTCTTCAATTTCGTTCTCACTGGCTCCCGGTATCGTTGAATGATGTTGTAATGGTGGTGGCCGAGGAGCTGCTTCAACCATCAAACAAATGGTGAACAACAACACCATACATGGCGACATTATTATTGATTTTCTGGTCGCCATTCTCCAGACTCTTCGTTTATTTTTGTTGGTGGTGGAATCAATATAACTATCACAAAAATCAACTTTATCGGTTATAAATTGATGAAAGTTTTTCGTATTGCTTTCGTGGCAATCAACTGATGATGATGATTTCACTGTTCAATGATGTTCAATGTTCAAGCAATTTTCGTGGTTTAGGATCATTGAATGTTCAGCTAATTAAACCGTTTCTTCGAAATATAATATCTAAATCAACGCAATGACACGTGTATCAAGCACAATGGTCGGTGAGAAAAAATAACAATTATGATCAGCATAACAGCTACACATGCACATCGATACAGGAAAATACAATGAAAACTTGTTTTTCACCACACCAACACTGGATATCCTTGTGGATATCTGTGTATGTTGTCCATCAGTGGAAAAAAACCAGTATGCTAGATTTTTCCCCAACAACAATTTCAACGACAGAAGAGAATTTGGATTTCATATCCTAACATACCTTTTTATATAAATAGAATTTCGAGCCAATTTGCCCAAATCTATCACTGTTTTTTTTTTTGGGAAGCGCTATGGTTTAGAGGCGATTCTATCGGGATCGATAAATGAAGAAATCAAAGTAGGACGAGTGTAACTATGAAATATTGTGGCTCACTTACCTGAACAATTTTGACACGTAACACATTTAAGGTGATTAAGCTAAGCTTTTATAAATACTTGGTCCAGTGTGCTTGATAATATTAGAGCCAGCTTGAGCAAGCAAGGGAATGGCCACGTTCAAGTGGTCCGAAGAATTTTGGCCGATATCCCGATGATTATCCCGATGACCAGCTCTAAGAATCTGGTTATTGGATATAATTGGACAAGTTTAACACAGGGACAAGATAAATTTCCAGGAAAATTATCAGTGCAAAAGAGCCTCGGATAAACGAAAATGCAAAAAAAAGAGCAAAAACTAGATTGAGCCCGAAATGATATTGCTTGAAACACTACCGTGAGGTAGAAGCATTGGTGAAAGCAGCAGCACCATACCATGTATTACTTAGCCTCGGTATTTTCTCTTATTATGGCCAGACCATCGTTAAGGTTGCACTACCACACGATTGAAGCTTAACAAATACTGTGCAGAACAAAATATCGAAAAGTAAAGTAAAGTAAAAGTAAAGTTAGGAGATAACTTTTTCTGCTGGAGTGAATTTCCAGGAATGGTCCGAATTAAAAACTTCAAATTTGAAATTTGAAAAGGTTGACAGCAATACAAAAATTTGAACAGAAAATAATAATTTTAGAGAATTAATTAAATTGTTGAAATTAACAATTGAAACTGTAAGCAGCTTAACAATATCCTTTTATTCTGGTTGATTTTTTGTTCCATAAAATTGGTTGTCAACTTTGAATTGTTATTTTTATTAATCCACTATATTTTTATTATTATTCTACAGAAAAAATTCATTTTTTATTCTGTTGAAACACATTTATATTATTAGTTTTGAGGATGGTTGTGCCAGCAGTGTTGGTGAGCATAGCGAAGCCTTAGCATAATCCAATCGGCTGCTGTTTGTAGAACCTATGCTTACACACTGGTCAATAATTCAATAATAGGACAATATTAAAGGTATACAGATAGTATTATTATTTTGTTCAGACAAAATTTCATGTTGCAACCATGCCAATGAACCAAAATAGAGAAAGGGAAATTGATTGATTAAATAGAAGGACCAATTTTTTTTGAATTTCCAGTATTAATTGGGAATGAAGATTAAAAGTGGATTGATTAGAGATTATTAATGTTTCGTTTCATTTTAAGTAAGTCCGATTGTTGGATTGGCCTGGCTTGGGCAAAACGAAAATGATATCCGTAATTTTGAGAGGGAAAACAAAATAAAATAAGACGTTCCAATAAAGAAACCGGATAGGAAAATGATGCCTAGCCATCCTTTGGAATTGACCAAACCAACCATTCAGGCCTGAGAAAGGAATGTTGTCGGGTTATTACTTTGTAATAGTTTTTACAGTTATCAAACCTTTTGGCTAAGCAAAGATTCTTTGAGAACATTCATTTCGCCATCTGCAATGATTGAATTGCAATTCTCATCTCTTATCATTTGTTCAAGTTGAGGCTTTTTCTTATAATTCTGTTCAATATGATCTTCACTGTTGGTCGATTTTTCATCTTGTTCCAAGGCATCAAAATGACTTGTTGCTTGGATGGTCTTGATTTTTTGAGATATTTTGAATCCAATGGTGGTGATGAATATGACCAAAAATGAAGAGAATGCATACAAGAATGGAAAAACCCAGGCTTTTTTCAAATGCTGCAAAATGGACATGATATTAAAGAGAATCCGATATGAACAAAAAAAGTTTGGAGTTTACCTGCATCGTGAACGAGAGCGAAATAATGGTGAGGGCTGAGCCAACATTCTTGATACCGATCTCAATGCCAATAGTACGACAGATTTTATCATTCAAACGGAACAGTTTAGCAAATCCACAGCCAGCAACGAAGCTAAAAGCCGGGAACAGAATGACCGCAGTGTACAGCTTATATGGCACACCCAAGAATATGTCTGGAAAGATCAAAACTTCCAAAGTTTGACAGAAACAAATTATACCGAATCCGGCAAACACTCCTATCTTGGTGATGTACGGGGTAAGACGAGGCATACACCAATTAAGAAACATTCCTAACACCACTGGTATGGTGATTGTGATCAATGTCAATGACATTTTGACATATGGAATCACCAAATGATCTGTCTCCAAATTTCGTCCATAAAGCCATACATTCAATGGCATCAATACCATTGCTGCAATGGTTGCCACCGATGTCATGGTGATGCTAGTAAAAATTCACCAGAAAAAAAATGGAAAATAAGCGAACAAACGAGAAACGAGAATGATTTCATCGGAGCAGGCAACTAATATTCCATGTAACAATACCTCAATGGAAGATCACCATCAGCCAAAAAAGTGAATATGTTGGATGTAACACCCCCTAGATGGATGAATGGAAAATGGGTATAATTATTGTTGCCATTATTACTTCTGATGGAATTTTCGGAAAATTTCCACCAATCCTGGCAACTAAAAAAGATGATTAGAAGATTTCAGAGAAATCACACAAAACTGATAACCTGGTCGCAATCACCATCGTCATTATACCAAAACCGAACTTTTCATTTTGATAATGATGTTCAGCTAGAATGATTGTCAAAATTACCCGAAAAGTTATTCGAACAGCAATAGCCAGCATTAGAATGCTGCTGTATGGAAAAGATGCCTCATCCTAGTTGATTTTCCGGTGAAAAAATAATCAGCCATCAAGACCCCAAAAGACTAGATAGGCTATATTACAATAATGACAATTTCGATTATTGAGAGTGTTGCTAGTGTTAGCTAGAGAGATATTCCAAGAAGCCAAGAAGTCATTTCTTTTATTGTTTTGGTCAAGAATCTTGGAATGATGATCGTCTTCGGCAAAGCCATTAGACATTAGGATTTTCAATCAGTCTGTAACCTAGCACTGGCGCACAAAAAGCACCATTTTCATTGTTAAAATTAGTGCTACTGTGGATGGAGTTTGTTTTTTTTGTGGGCGTCTACCCTTCTCTATTTCTAACTCTCATTTTGAAGAGAAACTCATCTTCTTTCACCTACTAGTATATCAATGAGCGCTTCTCTAAGAGTCAAAGCTGCAAGCCGAGCACTAAAAAAGTATACTAAAATCAAATAACAGGGCTGGTGGTGCGCAAAGTGTAAGCCAAGCCTATGATAATAATAATAATAATTCAATAAATTGCTACCAGGCTTGGGATGTGAATGAATAAATTGCGTTTAAAATTTGTATCAAAAAAAACTTTTTCCTTCGAAATTCAGCTACACGTAAAATTGGTGGTGGTGGTGGTGGTGGTGTATTAGGCCAAATGGAATAAAAAAAACCATATGTTCAGCAGAAAAAAAACTAATAACAATAATGGCATGGAAATATTTTGGGATTTCCGCCGCAACAGCAACAGAATAAGAAAGATAACTTTAATGATAACCGATCTGGCGCTATACTCTTATTCTGGATTCTAATGAGGATGCATCACACATCAATAAAGAATTCAATGGGATTTCGAATTTCTAAATTTAGAACTATGTCCGATACTTATAACAATAATTATCGACATTGATGATCAAACGAATTAAGCGAAAGCAAAATCCAAAATCGAATCACTACATACCTGGACAACAAGCCAATATAAGTAAGCCGGTAGCATGCAATACATCCAATTCCAATAATGAAATAATCAAATAGCCAATAAAAGGTACTAGACAAAATTGCGCCATCAAGCAAACCATAACGGCGGTTGGGCGGCGCAAATGATTCCAAACCTATAAGCCATGTATAAATAGGAGTTTGATCATTAGTAACAAAAGAAAAGGGGTGGGATCAAGTAGTTTTTTTGTTAAGAAAAAGATGGCCAACAAGGCGGAGTAACAATAAATATGACAATGACTAGGCAAATGTTATAAGTGTTATAGTCTATTGCGAGGGCATGGCATTACCTCTTTCAATGTTACTCCACAGCCCATTGAGAACATGACTGTTATCAATAAAATGACCAATAGATAATCGTGGATTAATTTCAATAATGGTATTTGTTCTGGTTTTTCCTCCGCCAATGCTAATAGTTGAGTGATATTTGAAGCAGTCGATGGTGGTGCATCAAGTTGTTCAGCAACAATATTATGAACATTGGCAACTGTACCACCACCAGTAAGGAATGGTAGTCCGTTTGGAAATGGACGGATTGTATGATTGGAACTCTGGTTATGTAGAAGCCAGGATGCCACATCCATTAATTTGTTCTGTGCCGTTAAATTCTTATGGCTAGAATACCATTTACGCGGCAACGGTTCTAGTGTTGTTGGCCATGGTTGAATAGATTCGGCGCCAGAATTTTCACCACCCATTGCTAGTGGATTGTGGTGGTAGCCACTGTTACCGATGCTGCTGCTTACATTTCCAATTCTGCTGCTGTTGCTGCTGCTGCTTCCATTTCCGTTTGAATTTTCCGTAATAAAATTGAACGCCAACAAGCTAGCATTAAATACTGATGATGTTGTTGAATGCATTTTGGTCTAGTAAGTCCAAATACTGATAATAGTAATCCGGGAATTAGGTCCGTCAAACAAAGACAAAAAAAATATGCACCAATATGAAAAAATTTTGATCCGTTATTTTTCAAAAATTCAAAAATGAAACAACAAAATTTTGGGGCAAAGTTTTTCCCAAAATATTATGCAGGGCGGCAGACGTTCACAGGCCGGCTCGCGAACACACAATGCGGTGAGGATAATTAATGAATCGGTGATAAATCGGTGATTCGAATCTTTAGAATCGGCCAAGATTGGTTGGATGCATTAAGTTCTATCCAGGATTGTATGCACACATTTATATATTGAATAGAAATATTGAATAAGTTTCGCTAGCAGCAACATCTAAATGAATGATGATGGTTGATTGGTTCACAAAGCACATTCAATCAAAATTGGAATTTTTTTTTTTTGGTTGGAAAACGAAAGGAAATTTATTTAATTCAATTTTAGAAAACTAGCTTTGAAAAACCAAAAAAGAATCAGACATCCATTCATTTATATATAGACAAGACAAGACAAGATACAGAAGCCAATAATGCTGGCTGTTTTTGCTGCCGTTTCTGCCGTTGTTGCCGTTACTGCTGGCCTGCTGGCTGGCTGGCTGGCTGGCTATGCTTCTCGATCGCTTCACCCAAGGGAAGGACCACCGAAAAACGAAACAGAAACAAAATGTATGCATTGATTTCGAATTTGGTTTTGTTTTTTTTTTGTCTTGTCTTTGGGTTTTTGGACAGTGAACAGTGTATATACAGATTCAATATATTTGAATTTCTCTTCTCATTTTTTTTTCTTTCTGTGCCCGCCTACTTTTCCAGCAATTAGTTGCCTATTGGACAAAACGACAGTACGACTGTTTGTGTGCAGAAATGCAGCTATCAGACATGTCTGAAAAAGACAGTCATAAAGAAAAATTAGATAAAAATAAAAATGGGTTTGGTCTTGGAGAACCAAAAGTCAAGACCAATATAGTCTTGAATGGTTAGAAGGGGTGTAGCTTCCAATCATAGAAACCAATGAGATGAATTCTACAATTGTATGTGTGTGTGTGTGTGTGTGTGAAAAGAAAGATACTTTATTTTTGAATATGATGTGGATAGCCTTCGAAAATCAATGAATGAATGATAATTTTGTCTTTGTGCCCGTACCTGTTAGCTCCTGAATTCAATGTTAATGTCAGTTTGTCGCAGTGTCGTATGCTATGGCACGGATCCAATTTGACTATTGTCATTACATTAAAAATGATGGTGGAGGCCAGGGAACACTCAGAATTGTTATCGCCATAAATGCAAATAGTATTCAGTAAAAATTTGCGACATTAATTCCAAAAATCAAACAAATTATTGACAATTGTTTTTGTATCAATTTTGATGCATCAACGAAATCGGCAACGGTAGCCATAGTGGTTGCCATAGGCTTAATTATTGGCTCATGGCGTCATAATAGCACATTACCATTATTATCATTAGCTGGTTGCTTGAATGATTATTATTATTATTTTGAAAAAAAAAACAATAATAGCAATAATCAATATGAATGGCCATCATCACGCGAATCCATATTTTGGATTCTCCATTTGTGTATTATTATTGTTATTATTATTATGGTGATCAACATACATACAAACCAATATGGTCAAAGGAGGTCCATAGCATAAAGCTAATAATAAAACTAATAATAATGATAATATCCAAATTCTGGCCCACACATCTGAATGGGCACATCTTTTGTGCACATTAAAACCGAATGGCCATCTTTGATTGGGTAACAGCAGTTAAAGATGGTTGCCGCCATCATAATGAATTTTTTTTTGTGTTTAAGTGTGTAAATTTGGTTGGCATTATATTTGAAAGCTAAAATAGCCAGAAACGGGAAAAACAGATTGTTAATAAAGTATACAATAACCATTATGATGGACACAAAACAACAACAACTGCAAGACAACAAGAAGCACAATATTCTCAAACGGAAAATTGAAACTAGCTATAAGGATAAATCAATGTTATGTTATGTGAAGACTGTCCATAGTACAGTACTCTTTGATTACCTAATATCATGAGCACAATAATCATAATCATAATTTGAACAAAACAAATTATTGTTGTTATATGGACTCTTTTTCACGGAAAATTAATATAATGAACACTGTGCGATGGGCACATTATCCTTGGCCATAAGCTTTATGGTCAAAATTAGGGGGTTCTATACGTTGCACACACACACTTGGCCAACAATTAAACAAAAATGGGCATTTCACATTCCAGGAAACTTTTTTGTTTAATCATTTAAATGGGGTGGATTAAGTTGTCCAGTGTGTAATACAGGCTACCATAGTTATCATTACCATGTGGTAACCGAATAGGAGGAATCCTCATAAATCTCAAAAATCAATAGCAAACAAGACCAAAAACGAGAATTACGAGAAATATAAATTTATTTTTTAAAAATAATTTCCAAATGAAACCTAAACAGAATCCTATTCAATAGTTTTCAATGGACTAATGATAATAATGAATTTATATTTGGCTGGTAGTTGTACAATATCCTCCAAAACCTACAATGGAATAACGTACACTGGTCTGTTAGATGGTGTAGCTGTCTGGCTCAAGGATCAAGGCATCAAGGATTCATCTCGTTTTAGCTTATTATTGCTTTGTTTTCCATTGAATTCATTCATTTTAATGATTGACGTTTTTTCCATTTTTTTGGCTTCTTTTTTGGCTACCACGCACGTATGTGTGCTTGATCAAAGTTATCCGATTTGAATACCGAGCGCCCATTTTGGGATATACAGCCTGTCTGCCAATACACTGTATACACTGTTGTAAAAGCCTGCCGAGCCGAGCCTGCTCGGTTTTGATTCAAAATTTAAAAGTTTTCTCCAACTAGAATAACGACAAAAAGTTGAGTGCCAAGTTTCCTCGTGATATTCGATTCACGAGAAAAGTTATGAGAGTTGGAAAAAATGCAAAAAAAATGATGAAATTTCCATAGACTTTGCTGAAATTGGAAGAAATCGAACGTTTTCAACTCGAGGTGCTACTTAAGTCCCTTGGACACCCGCATACACCCAACCGCGCTCTCAGACAGACACAGACGTATACGCGTACACATACGCATGGACAGACAAGCATCTATACGCGTCCACATACCCACGGACATACACATGTACATATACATGGACCTACACACGCCTAGACAAGCACACAGACAGGCTCACAGCTGCACGGACAGACACACGCCTAGACGCGCACACTTACGCAGGGGGACAGACACACAGCCGCGCGAACATACATAGACAGACACCATAGAGGTGTGATTATATAGCATCTGCCTCTATCTTGTCCAATATTTTTTATGGAGTAAAGTGCCATCTCATATTCAACCAGTAGTGTTCGTGTATCGATAACACTGTTAGAGTTGGTTGATGTGGGAGCGGACAGTTTCTCTTCACTAAAAGTAGGCTGTAACTTTAGCAACAATCATACATCACACAAATGAATAAGATCGAATCGCTCAATCAACAAGCGAATGACCAATAGCAGAATTACTTTGATTGACACACACACTGAACAGAGCTCATTTGCTGACATCTGCAGAAATTTTTTAGCCCAACCTCGCGTCTATGGCTATTTTCTCAGTTTTTTTGTTGACTATGGCTATCACGTATATTGCCAGACAGACTGTATTTTTTCCTTCTCCCTCTTCCCCTCTCTCTCTCTCTCGCTCTTTCTCTTTACTTGAATTATTCCAAATTCAGCCTGGGTTCCTATAATTAGCTTTTCGCACAAAAAAAAATTATAATCTCAAAATTTGACAATTATCCCACATAGAGAAAATTCCATGCACACGAACCACGATTCAATCAATTGAATAGAAAGGTCCAAAATTCCTATTCCTATCTTAACATCCGCCACATCAACTGTCAATCAATTTTCCGACACTTGGGACATGCACACTTGAAACGCACCAAAAGCATGTAATAATGTTAGGTATCAATTAGGTGGGTAGCATTATGGATAATTGTTTTTTTTTCAATTTTATGGTCGGCTTCGTTCGTTCTCATCAACCACCAATCGCGTGGATGTATCCTCCTAATCATCATCATACTCATGTCTGCCCAATTGTATCCATTGTGTCTAAATTGTTTTGGGACAAAGACGATGATAATGATGATGATCTCTATGGTGCTTTATACCGTATTGTTTTGATTACTTTCTACCTTTTCCCCATTTTCAATTTATTCAGGACACACACACACACACGTTGATTTAACTTGAAAAACGTTTGCCGAATCACAATATGGATGCCATTGTGCGTTATATAAATCCATCAACATCGCTGATGTTATGATGATAATCAATATTCATGTATGTGCGAAAGGCAAAAAAATGTGGTTGCTGGTTGGCAGCCGCCAAAATTTTTGTAGCGTACATCCAGGTAAAAGCACGCAGCCTTTGATTAAAACATGCCATTGGCATTGGAAATTCAATTCGATTGTTGTTGTTGCTAGGTAGGGCATAATATATGACCGCCTGTATTATGTCATTGGATCGTCACATCTTAGTGGTTGTCATTGGAAAAACATTTTTTTGTGGAAAAAAATAATCAATTGACCAGGTATGCGGCCAAAAAATTTTTTTTAAGGATTAAATCCAACATTTCATGCTTATTATGAGGATGATCGTCATCACCATTCTGTATGAAATGAATGGTGTGAAGTGCATACCATTGAGGATAATGGCCATGGATCAATCACAATAACAATAATGGAAATAATGATCAACATTGACATTTATCGAATCATGCAGCATATATGTGTGTGTGTGTGCTTGTCTCCAGGTATGCATTCAATGGTGTTTTGGATCAATTGAATCCAGTAGATTTAATCAAATGACAATGAACACATACAGAAAGACAGACAGACCATGATGATCTTCCATGACCAATGATAGTCCATCATGATCAGTCTAATAATCTGCTTACTGGGCCCCACCTTTGAGCTGCAGGTATAATTCTGATTGGAATCAAGTTAGCCATAAAATTAAGTGTTGGTGCATATAAAATTATGATACGCCCAACGATTCTTGTTTGATGCAATGTTTTGATCATTTAATCAATCAATCAATCTACCGCACAAGCACCGCATGGCATAATGCCGGCGCGCGAATAAAGTACATAACACTGATTTATACTTTTATTTTTTTGATATTTGATAATCTCACCCATAATGCATGGATAATGGGATTCCAAGAAGTCAGGAACTCATTCAACTTTACAGCATGATCACTGTTTTATCATTATGAAATTCAAATTAAGTACAAATGTTCTAATCAAATGTGGAATTTGAATTCAACCGAAAAAAAATACATTTAAATCCTTCTTCTCGGGGCGGAAGATTATTTTAAATTGATAATGGATATCGGAAATTCAAATGAAGTTTCTATTTCTAAACTGAAAAAAAATTCAACAAAAACGAAGCAGATTATCTAAGCACACACAGCCTTAATCGACCACCGGAGCGAATCTGGTTGTTTCTGGTTGATCAAGTTTCTCTTGAAAATTTGCTTTAATTTTCTCCGGCAAATTTTTCCGTTTGTTTGGTTTAACTTGGCTTACTGCAAAAACCTTGTACTTAAAATATACTTGAATTCAAGATAACCAACATGAACCGAAGCTAACGCTAAGAAAAAAAGCCGAAGCTTCAGGCTCAATGTTCGCTTGTTTTCAGTTTGTTTCTTTTCCTGAAAATCTGTTTCTGTATATTCGGATGTACAACCTTGGATTGGTTGTGGTGGTGGTGACATTAAGTTTAAACAGTTTTTAACAACCACAATTTAGCAAAACATTATGTTTGAAACAACGAAAAATTTGCTTTGATGCAAAACAACAACAACAACAACAACAACAACAACAACAAGGGTTTTCAAGTGTAACCACACCGAAAAAAAAATCAATAAACTTCATAAACGACAGAATACATCTCAATGAACCTAAAATAGAGGAAGAGGGGAACGGATCCAATAAGGTCATTTAGTGGATGTTGACAAGTATGATCATACTTGGACAAGAAAAAAATTTGCTAGTTTGACCATCATGAACAAGATCATTGACAAGACTTTTGCTCGTGTCCTGTCTTGTAATTTAGTTGATTGATCACTTACCGCTAAATATAATCAATCAATCAATCTTCAACGAATAGTAATTGCAATTTATAATAGTAAATGGTAGTAATTGTTCAGCTTCAGTTTCCTTTCAGGCAGCAGCGCCATCTATATTTGATTGGTGTTTCTTTCAAGGGTGGTCATCTAATTGCTAAAGCTTAAAGCCAAACATCGATAGCCAGTGCTAAAGCGGCTATCATTCAAATAACAGCTTTAACAAGCACCCCTCAATTTCGCATTTGTTTGTTTGTTCACGCTTAAATTTTATTGCTTTTTTTTCTATGGTAGTCGCTATATAGCCGCTATATAACTTAATTATGCTAGATTCTTGAAACTTTTTCTTTGTTTTTTCGAAAACAAACAAGAATAAAGTCCGATAACCAGAATAAACAAGACCAATCTAGATGAAATTATTAAAAATTTAAATTGCACAAAAAATGAACACACCCAGTGCTTGCGTGCGGCGGATGTTGTATGTTTGACGCTTTATTTCAAAAAAATTGCTTGGAAAAAGACACAACAGATTTCAATTATTATCATGGTTTCTTCTGATTAAACAAAATGAATAACGACGATTATTCTTAAAAGTTTTTTAATAGGCTGCTTGTTTGTATATTCAATACATAATTCAACCCTTCCCTTCCTGTTGGTATGGTTCACTTTTCCCTTAGAATGGCATCTGGAAAACAGGAATTCGGCAAACATACATTGTGTGGCTCAAGTGTGTTGTACCGAATGGATATACTCCGGTTCTTTGTGGTTCTCTCAATTTGTTGTCTGGTTCGGTCTGGTCTTGTCTGATTTGGTTCTGTTTGGTTTGGTTTAGTCTGGTCTGGTTTGGTTTGGTTTGGTTTGCCATTGGAGAAACAGAGAGAAAGAAAGAAAGAAAGAATATTTTGATATTTCAATTTGAATGCTGCGTGCAACTAATATTTTTTTTTTTGCTCTTGCTCCTCTCCAATATTGAATCTATGGTTGATTATTCTGGGTATTTTTTTTCTTTCATTCTTTCTTTCTTTTTATTCTCTCATAATTCTCATCGGAATTCTGGTCGATCCAAAGATGTTGGAGCTGAATAAAACAAACCAAACCAAACCAAACCAAACCAAGTTTAGATTTTTTTTTTTCATTTGAACTGAATCAGAGAAAAAAAAAGAGAAACTTCAACCTCAAAGCAGAGTGAGAGATAGAGAGACTTCTAGTTGTTCCAATAATGTACATATGTTGTATAAATGGTTTATTTGAACCTTGGAACAAAACAAGAAACTAGAGCTACTCCCGACCAACCAACCAACCAACCAACCAACAAAAAATGCTAAAATGAAATATACTAATAGTAATAATGGAAATAGACACTGGGAACTCTCATCGAATCAACCAACACCAACCAAAAAAAAAACTCGCTCTCTCGCTCTCTTCTCTTGAAATTGCTGCTTTTATACACGAAGAACAACATGAAGAAGAAGAAGAAGAATAATAATAATAATAATAATAATGAAAATCAAATACCCAAGAGATATTTCCACCGAAAAAAAAAATTATGGAGAATGTGTCGCGTGCGCTTGAACATAGAAAAGAGAGAAACCCCACAAAACCAACCGAGAGTATTCCTGCTCTTGCTGGTGTCTATCCTCCATAAATATTTAGCACTAGTCAAAACATTTGTCCAACCATCAAATATCATCTATTTGATCTGAAACAAAACCAGAACAAAATGGTGAAAAAAGGTCACCACCATTTTTCCAGTGAAAAAAAAATTTCATGGAAAATCAACAACAACAACAACAAAAAGACTTCAGACGAAGAGCTATTTGTTTTTGGTTTTGATAAGTGAGGAAATGTCCGGGAAAGTGTAAAACAGAATCACTATCATTCATTCCGTTTCCTGGGTTTCCTCTCTCTCTCTCTCTCTCTCGTTCGTTCGCTAACATTCACTCAGTTAATATTAAGACCTGGGTCACATACGCCAGATTAGTTCGGGAAAAAAGCTTGTCTTTTTGGACAGACATAGTTGACAGTCCACAATTCAATTAATCACCATCATGATCATTATTTTAATTGTATTTTAGGCCATATATAATGAACCAAACCATAAGAATCCAGGCCAAACACACACACACAAAAAAATGTCCAATTACATTATTTCCAACAATTCGGTTTTTATATTCTGGCCAATTTAATCCCAGACGAATAGATTTTGATTTTGAAGTATTAGCCAGATTCTTGAGCCTCAAACCGAGACAAAATCTCACGTACACCATCTTCGGAAGTTAATCCTCAAATAATTGATTGCCAACTAATCATAATTGGGATGTTCCTTTCTTTCCTGGCCAGAGTAAGCATTGATTATTATTTTTTTCGTTGGAAACCTCTCAACCTACACACGCAATTTGAATTACTTAAAACCAAAATTGAAAAATTGAAGCTTTTTTATGTAAAATTTGGCAGATTCATGAATCAGGTTGATGTATAGCATTTATAAATTTAAGACTTTGGTTCCATTTTAATCATGATTATTATTATTGTCGTTGATGATGGTGGTGGGCGTATGATGCTGTTGGCTGTATTTTGATTGAGAATCTTGACTTATGCAGTTGCTAATTTGAGCAGTTCCACGTTTGTGAAAAAAAACAAATAATTGGCATAATTAATAAGTGATTTTTTGCTGAGTATCGTCGAATCCTTGACCTGGACCAAATCCACCTGGTCCACCGCCTTGGCCACCAAAAGCTCCAGCTCCCGAATGGCCAGCAGCACCGGGTCGGCCACGCAGTGATGGACTTAGTTGATTAGAATGGCCTGAGGATGGATGACCAGGTCCGAAAGGTGTTTTGACTTGTTGTGGACCAGCACCGAAACCGCCAGCAAATGCTCCTGGACCATGCGAGCCTGGTATTGAACCTCTTGGAGCTCCAGGAGCTCCTGCGATCACTGGAGGTGGGATTTCGTGATGGCCAGCACCACTATGCGCTGCGGCTGCTGCTGATGACCAACTTGGTTGGCCTGGTTGAGCTGGTCCATGTCCATGTGGATGAACTTGCAAATTGCCGCTTTCTATTTCGATTCCATCGGGACCAACTGGGAATTCCGGTCCTGGACTTCCTGGACCGAAAGGACCTCTGCTAAGTCCTGGTCCTCCATGAGATCCGGGAAACTGACCTCCAGGAGCTCCGCCATGGGCTCCCGGAAAATGACCACCTATCGTTTTTCCAGGCCCAAATTGGCCTGATGGGCCTCTGGGACCGGAGCCCGAAAACGATGGACCAGATGGACCAGATGGACCGAATGGACCAGCTCCGCTGAATGATGGACCTCTAGGACCGGAGCCCGAAAAAGATGGACCTGATGGACCAGCTCCGCTGAATGATGGGCCTCTTGGACCGGAACCAGGGAAAGATGGACCTGATGGACCTGATGGACCAGCTCCGCCGAATGATGGGCCTCTTGGACCGGAACCAGGGAAAGATGGACCTCTAGGGCCTGTTCCTGGTCCGGAGATTGTTTTCAATGGACCGGAATGACCACCACCAGCGCTAAATGAAGGACCAGTGGCTCCTCCAGCTGAAAAAGATGGACCACTTGGTCCCACTTGTTCACCTGCACTAAACGATGGACCAGTCGGACCGGTTGCTGAAAAAGATGGACCAGTTGGACCGACTTGGCTACCAGAGCTGAACGATGGGCCGGTGGGGCCAGTAGCTGAGAAGGTTGGACCAGTTGGACCGACCTGGCTACCTGCACTGAACGATGGGCCAGTGGGGCCGGTAGCTGAGAAGGTTGGACCAGTTGGACCGGTTATGTCACCTGCACTAAACGATGGACCAGTGGGACCGGTAGCTGAGAATGTTGGACCAGTTGGGCCGGTTATGTCTCCAGAGCTGAACGATGGACCGGTGGGACCTTTTGCGCTGAATGATGGACCAGTTGGACCGGTTATGTCACCTGAACTAAATGAAGGACCACTAGGGCCTGTCGCCGAGAAAGATGGACCAGATGGACCTGTAGGACCAGCTCCGCTGAATGATGGTCCTCTTGGGCCAGAGGCTGAGAACGATGGACCGGATGGACCTGAAGGTCCAGTTCCGCTGAATGATGGTCCTCTTGGTCCAGAGGCTGAGAACAATGGACCAGATGGACCAGTAGGACCAGCTCCGCTAAATGATGGTCCTCTTGGGCCAGAAGCCGAGAAGGATGGACCAGATGGGCCTGAAGGTCCAGTTCCGCTGAATGATGGTCCTCTTGGGCCAGAAGCTGAGAAAGATGGACCAGATGGACCTGTAGGACCAGCTCCGCTGAATGATGGTCCTCTTGGACCAGCTCCTGGTCCAGTTAATGGTGCTCTCGATGCTTGCGATGGTTGCCATGATGGTTGAGCACCACCTTGACCTGGTTCTGGACTGCCTTTGCCTACGGGACCCAGACAATCGGATTAGTCGGATTAATGAATAGTGTATGGCTCTTACCTAATTCTTCGTTGACTGAATAAAACTCTTTGGAACGTGCGCATTCAACCGAGTGCCAATAATCGCAAGCCAGAATTGCTTGATTGAAAACAGTGCCAATGCCGCATAAAAAGCTTTCTTTACGACCTTGAAAGCAAACGTGATACACTTGACATTGAGCTTCTTCATCGGCATACATTCCTGGCTCGTATGGGACACCGGAACAGGTGAATCCAGTGTTTGGGATTTGCGCATAAGCGGGGAAATCCACACCTGGTGTTCCTTGGACGCCGCCATAAGATGGAGGCTCAGAATCAGCACTTCCATCGCCACTTCCATCGCCACTTCCATCACTACCATCTTGCCATAATTGACTGGATGGCTGACCACCAGCGCCACCACCAACTGGCCTTTGTCCAGCAAACGCAGCTGCAGAAGCACCAGAACCAGGGGCTCCTCCATGAGCTCCAGGAAACTGACCTCCAGGGGCTCCGCCATGAGACCCGGGAAATCGACCACCTGGGGCTCCTCCATGTGATCCGGGAAATTGACCTCCTGGGGCTCCTCCATGTGATCCGGGAAACTGACCTCCAGGAGCTCCAGGAAAATGGCCTCCAGGGGCTCCACCATGAGGCCCGGGAAATTGACCACCTGGGGCTCCGCCATGGGAACCGGGAAACTGACCTCCAGGGGCTCCACCATGAGGCCCGGGAAATTGACCTCCAGAAGCTCCTCCATGGGATCCCGGAAATTGACCTCCAGGAGCTCCACCATGAGACCCGGGAAAATGACCACCTGGAGCTCCTCCATGGGCTCCGGGGAATTGACCACCACCGGAACCCGGACTAGTTGGCAATGGGCGGGTTGGGCGACCACCACCAGCAAGTGCACCCGCGCCAGAAAACTTGGATTGTTGACCTTTGGTACCTTGTCTTCTCACCTAAAATCGATACCGGCAACACTTGTGTAAATGACCAGTATAACTCATTAATAGGATGTTGACTTACTCGAGAATTGGAATCATTCGACTCGGAAGAGGAAGAGGATGAGGATGAGGCAGCTGATGGTTCAATTTCAACGAAAGAATTTCTCTTATTCTTGTTGTTGGAGTTGTTGCTATTATCATTTTTGGCAGCATTGATTGTGTTGACGGCCAATATGGCCACAAAACTCAACACCAATATTGAAGTTTTCATCGTGTGAACAATAAACACAGATTTCAATAATTTGTAGCACTACACTATGGCTAGTAGGCTTTATGTGTGGATGTGGATGTGGATTATTTGAACCAAAAAAACTTTAATTAAAGTTTTCAAAAACAAAAATTAAAGTTTTTAATTGAGTTCAAATTCTTCAATCTTGAATGATTGTATCTAAGATTGAAGGTTGATCTGTTGATCGATTTTAATTTGAATAAGAAGTATTCAACACTGGTCTAAGATGTTTGAAAATTAAAACCATTAGAGCATAGCAAAAAAGAACATGGGGCATAAATCATGAAAAAAATCCTGACCAACAAAATGATCAAAATGGTTTGGATGGAATGGCTACTTTTATATTGTCCAAAATTTTTTTTCTTCAATCAATTTCGCTCACCTAAACTAACACGTATAACCTCAATATGTGTGTTTGTAACATTGATTTGTATATGTCTATAAAGGATTGATGCACACACTTGATGCATACAGGTGAATCATAGAAGGTATGCACATTATTAGAAGAAAGCGAGGAGGAGCTTAGTTGTAGGGAAATGCTGCGCGATATATTACAACGAGAAGAAAAAAATTTCTTTATTCCCAAAAAAAGAAAAGTGAAAGTGAAAATAAGGATGATCATCATGATGGCTATTGTTGCCAAAGCCAATAATGCCAAGAGCCAGAGAGACGGAGAAGCCTACTTACTATACCTATTTAATATTGTATTTATTATTATTATTACAATATGAATCTTCAATATGAACGCGAAAAAAAATTGAAGAAAATCCACATTTACTGGTTTTCCCTGATTTTTCTTTGAATATTATTTTTTTTCTATCATCACTCAATCATCATCATCATCATCATGGCATCCATCCTTCCGAATTTCGTTTTTCTCCATGAAGATTCTTCGGATTTCTCGTTTTTTTTCTCCTGGTCACTCTCACCAAAACCAGGCACGAGTGAATGCGCATTCTGGGCGCGCATAATTAAATAGACACCGGATCCTATTGCATCTCCATACATATAAGGCAGGAGATTCTTTATGCTCTGTCTATTTATTTAATATTATTGATGTTTTTTTTTTGATATTCTCATTAATATTTTTTTGTTCGTCGTTAGTTCTTTCTATCTGGCGTCTGCTTACTTTGCTTTGCTTTCAATGTATTCACATTCTATTATTATTGTTATTTTTATTGCTAAGAAGCTTCACTCGGACTGCTTGATCATAATGGTGATAGTGATGGAGTTGGGATGATCATTAAAACAGGTAACAGGTATTACCACACACACACACATACACACACACCGTGGATATAGCACATCCACCATACAAAATGAGATGTACAAGAGCATTATTAGTACTAGTAGTCATAACCTTGAAAAAATTTTCTGAATGTTCTCAACGAAAGAGTTTTATATGGTTTTGTTCCATTGATGTGTGTGCGAGTGTATGTTGTGTTTTGTGTATGTGTGTTGGTGGTGTTTCTGGGTCTATTTTATATTTCTTGATTTTCATTTTTCACAAAAAAAAAAATTTCTTCAATAGCCATCATTTTCAGGCGAATACACAGTTTGCTGATCTGTTGTACCTTTTTTTCGAGGGAAAAAATCGATTTAGATTATGCTGATGGGGATGCAATTACTCCAAATGTTTTCTAGAGACAATGGGAGCATATGCTGGAGCATCGTTCAACTTTGCAATTAGTTGTTCAAGTTAGGAATTTTTGCATTTCTCGGGAACTCATTATAAAAATCTGCAGAACCTTGTTTTTTGAATTGCATATTAGCAGATTAAAACTTTTTGGAATTTGGAGTTGAAATCCCCAAATGAAATGATTGAATTGCCTGCCTTACATGCAGTGAATCACAGTAAAAACTTGGTTCGGTCCAATTTACCCGACCATTTCTCGTGAGGCATCTCATCTAATCCTCTCGCCAACGCTCTCTCTCTCTCTCTCTCTCTCT